>CM076583.1:825268066-825386776 GCA_034641835.2 Pinus albicaulis
GTAAGTCTAAATGCCTCTACTAGTACTTCAATGTCTTGTTCAGCTATCTAGCTTAATCATAGCTGAGCATGTTTAAATTTATTTGCTGATAAGTTAGTGAGCGCCAAGATAGTCAACATTGTGTAAGATTGACTTATCACAGAGCTTAGATTAGGGAGAGATTCTGGTTCCACATGCCTAAAACAGAACCAAAGAGAGAAGCGGGGGATGAAAAACACATTGTACATCTTAGCCCCGCTTGTCTAGTTTCCTTTTTATTGCAAAATAACATTTGTGTGCAGCTTGTCTTTTATGCCGCAAATGCATGACAAATCAGACTGCTTAATCCTGATTTGATCATTTTTAAATTTCATGTTGTAGATTAGAGAAGGAAATCCTGTCAAACTGCTTAATCTTGACAGTCGATCTAGTTTGAGGTAGAGATATGAAGGAGTTCATCAGCTTAATCTGAACTCCCGGCAGATATAAGAGTAGAAGTAGATAGTTTCATTTTGCAAAAAGAAAAATATGCATTGTCAAAAGGCTGCTAGTTCAAATGCGCCAAACAGAAGAAAAAATGTTAGGAAAGATAGTGGGGTAGGTAGAAGTATCATTGATGTTAACCATGCTGACACGTTCCAGAAATAACATCAAGAGAAGGGTAAATTTTGCGCCAATGGATAAGGCACTGGTCTTCATAATCCAAAAATCTGAATTCTGGACACCTCCTGACGAGGAGCTGTCCTCCCCAAATGGAGCCACTGTTAGCCATCAGTATTTTTACATGTTAGTGATGACTATATCTTCAGCTGATTTTTCTAGAAACTGATTTCCTTATGTCAATATGTCATCCAGAAAACCCTCCCAAAACTTTTTTTGCCTTTCTACCTTTTCAGTCCACCCCTGACAACATCAAAAACCTCATATCATAATCCTATCTAGCTTCAGTCTTATTGACCTGCCCATCAGCCTTGAAAAGCAAATTCACTTCTATTTCAAAAAGTCTACCCTATGTTAGGAAGTGGCGTTTTAGGACATTTCACCTTTGGCAATCATCAAAAAGCCAAAAAACCTTCATCTTCTACAGACCTACCATGACTGATCCCTTAAATTGCAAATGAAATTGACAAACAGCCTTAAGTCGCGCCACTCATATTCTCTAGGTCTCAGCACTGCATAAAGCCCAATCTCAAGCTGACTAGTAGGTTTTTCACTGTGTTCTATGGTTCTACAAAGACAGGAAATATATTTCATCTCATGAAGTAAATGTTTGAGTTTACAGTTAGAGGAACATCTGCTTCTAAGTGTATTATGAGCCTGAGATGAAGCTGCAAAACAAAAGTCACTCATCAGGACCTTACAGCTCTTTCCAGCATGAAAATCACAGTAAGAAAGGGTCGCCACTGCCTTAGAAAAATGGTAAATTGTCAAGGCCCACAACCTCCTTCAATTACCAGCAGAGGGTTAGGGCGCCTCCTTCATACATAAGCAGAGGGCGCAGGCCAGTGTTGACTCAGAAGGTTGCAGAAGTCCAGGTTTGCCTTTACTAAAACAATGAAACAATATCTTCGGGTTTCATGAATTTGATTGCTGACCATAACAGGAATATAGTGGAAATATGATAAACTCAAAGGGAAGGGGATTTTGGCCTGATAAAAGAGCTCATTTCAAACTTGCAAACCATATGGATTGTTGAACTCTAGAAGGACCTGTCATCAGTAAACATCTAAATCATAAGAGGCCTGTTTTGTTCAAAATCAAATAGAACAGAAGGTAACCAATGCCATTACACAAGCAGGAGAAAGGTCTTGGTCTTTCAAGAAAGCTCTGACCTTCATAGTCACAAAGGCTATTTGTCAAAGTAATCAATCATGAGATGAACAAGCCAAATGTCTAATTCACCCTTAGGACAATGCAGGGAGACAGTATTACTCTGGCTAGGGTTTCTTCTAAAAACACAGTGAGGCTTGCAAGTGAAGATGCTAAGATTGGTGTTGTTCAAATGGTTTACTTACCACCACATTTGCCCGATGAAGAGCCTCCTCCATATAATGAGTAGAGGGCCAAAACTACTGCAGGGTGCTGAAACTGATTGATACAAGAAAGAGTAGTGGAAGGTTACCAAAAAGGAATAAAAGTCATTTCACAGATGAATGCTAGTGCTGGTGATGCAAAGATTTTGGTACTCCTGTTTCAAAGAACTCTCTGTCTGACTATACCTACAGTAGGAAAGGGGCAATATTGAACATATGTGTGCCACTGATACCAAAAAGGAAAACTGTCTCCTTGAAGAAAGATCAAGCAACAAGACAATGTCAAATACCAAATCACAGCTTTCAAATGTTTTGGTGCATTATGAAATAGTCCTTCCTTGCTAACAATCACCAAGAGGAGAAGCAGTGAACATATTTCAGTTATGAAATGGTTCTGTGGGCAAAGAGAGGTAACACAATGATCAGAGCAAAATAATGACTATATATCAAAAGAATCCTGTTTTCATATTACCCAAGCTTGTTTTTTCAGATGGAGGAGGCAAGTGGTATTCAATCTTATAAGTAGGCAGAGGAAGTTGGTTGTGATGAATCACCACTGTTCATATGTTTTAAAAACAAACACACTTGTTATCATTTCAAAGGGTAGACTTAGCACAAGGATATAGTATTAAATAAACAGTGGCAGGGATGTGACACAGTGAGTTGTCAAGCAGAAAATCATGTTATAAAAAGAAACAGCTAGTGGAAGGCACTTACTGTCCAAAAGGAAACCTGTAAATCACCTAAGGACCGAGATTGTCAAACTAATTGCAAGGGCACTGGTGGTCTCCTGTAAGTGATAAAGCAGCTTTCAAATGCCTTTGACAGTTTTTGAATGACCTTTTCTTTTGTTAACATTGTCACCTAAAGTGCCAAAAAAGAGGGACAAAGTCGAGGTAGTGGAAATGTCTCTCTTACAAGAATGAGAGAAACTAAGAGCGCAAATAAAGATTTTAAATTTCAAAACAAAGAATTGCCACTGTTTGAACGAAAAGCTTCACTATGTTCAAAAATAGCCATAGGGTCTTTATTTTTTTTTGAATATAGCCGTTGAGGGAGTATCAAAGGAATGAAATAGAGGAGTAGTAAGTCACTTGTGAAATCAAAAAAACCAATTGCCGCAGCTCCCAAGCATCACAACGTGTTTTCAAGCGAATTGAGTTTTTCTGCACTGGTTTAAGGCGGCGCGACGTGCCTGGAGTTAGGCGCGACGTGCCTGGGCGTCGTTTTGTGAAGGTTTTTAACGTCGGCGCGACGTGCCTGTAGGCGGGCGCGACGTGCCTGTAGGTGGCCGCCCGACCGCACGACAAGTCCACCCGACACCTTCCTCCGGCGCGACGGGTTTTCTCCAGAGGTTGTCGCGCCCATTTTTCAAGCTGTCCAGGGTTTCTTGCACCCTCTCAAGCGAGCATCCACTAATTTCAAGGTATCTTTATGAGCTCCCATCGTGTGCAAGGTGTTGATAAGTGATAAAACTGTTTGAAAATCCCGTACCTTGCTAGTTTGCTAAAAAAACAAACGCAGTTTCCTACACAGTGAGATGAGGTAATTTAAGAGGGTCGAGGTTGTTAATGAGAGTTTAAACCTTGAAGGCAGGGTTATAGAATGTATTGGTGCATATCTCACAACTCACAAGCCAAGAGTATATGGTCTGAATTACTGTTACACTGTTTCTTTCACCAAAGCTAAGTCTACTCCTCCCTTGCACTATATTATATCATTGTGGAGAATTGATTGATAGAGAGTTTTTCTAAGGGTGGATAGGGCAGATTTAATTGATGTTTTTCTAACTCTGGAGGCAGAAGTATAAAAGCAGTTTTTGTTCTCTTAAAAATTCACAAAGAAAGGGGCCTTTTTCTGAAGAACAGTTGGTTAGTGTTTGAAATTTGATATTAAAACAGGGGTACAGGTATTTGGGTGGCTCTCTTAAACTCACAAGCAAAAGAGGGTGTTTTCTAAAAACCATAGTACATTGATATATCACCTAGCATAGCTATGCTTTTCTTCCACTGAATGGTGTCATTTTGAAGAACTGTGGTTGTGATATGTTTCGAGGGAAGGTCATTTCTAAAGAACAGGGTACCAAAACACTTATCACAGCAAGCCTTTTCTAGAGATCTGCCCCTATTTCACTGTTTTTCACTACTGAAGGTTGGTTGACAGAGAACTTCCAAAGGTAACGGCACATTAAAAGGCAGAGTTATTGGTGTGTAAAGTTAAGATTAAGACAGAGGTACAGGTTGAAGACTTATTGACAGAGAGCTTCCAAAGATGACAGCATAGTAAAGGACAGAGGTGGTTGATGGTGGATTTTGACATCAAAGGCAGGGGTACAGATGTGTTGATGGACTTTTTAAACTCACAAAGCAGAGAGTTTGTTTCCTAAAACCACTATTGCACTGATTTCACACCTAAACTAAGTCTGCCTTTTTTCATTGCACTACATTGTATCATTCTGAAGATTGTTGAACAGAGTTTTCTAAAGGTGAAACAAGGCCATCTTCTAGAAGGTAGGGTGGTTAGTGATTGGGCATTTGTTGATGATCAAGTGTACATTGAAGCCAGATGTGTAAAGGTGGTGATTGACTTCTCAAGAGTTACAAGTGAAAGGTGTTTTCCTTAACACTTCACCTAACCAAAAGGTCTCCTTCTTTCCACTGTGTGGTCTTCACAGAAATCTGCTAACAGAGGTATTTTTCAAGGTAAATGACCTAAAGAGCAGGGTTATCATTTTCGAAGCTTGGTTTTGAAAACACAAATACAAGTGTAAGCTGGCCTCTAACAAAGTTACAAGAGGGGTAATTATTCAAGACTGTGCACAGAGAATCTACAAAACAGTTTCTTACACATGGTCCCGTTGTCAAAAGGGTTACATAGCTGAAGTGTATCCAGAATTGAAGGACTGTTCTTAGGAAGTGTAGAGGGGGCTTATTCAAGGCAGCATTGTTGCATTTCATCCAAAACACAGTGTCCATATCTGTCCAAACAGTCTGGTAGCCTGTTTCAATCCAGCAGAGCATTTCTCATATAGTGAAGGCAGTTTGCCTTTTCCAAAGCTTATTTCAAAGTCAGAATGCCTCCAAAACGAGATCACAAAGGCGGAACATAAGAGATATGAACCTATCTCCATAGAAGAAATCAATGCTCATCCTTCAGTGCTTTTCAATTTCCATGAAGTAGGCTGTCTTGATTTCTGTCAGAGGATAGAGGAAGTCAAGAGTTTCTTGCCACTTACACATTTGTGCGCTTTGAGATTCAAGGACAAACACTTCCAGTTAGCAGGTCTTGACTTCAAAATCTCTCCAAGGTATGTATCCAAAGCTACCAAGATCCCGTATCATGGTGAAAAGTGGTTTAAACAAGCACATATTGATCTGGAGGATTATAAACCTTTCATCAAACCTGAACATAGGGAAACCATCACTGCTATTTTCCCTTTCTCCTATCTTCTTGACAGTTATGCTCCACTGATGAAGGCCATAATGAGATATTTCACTTGTGAAGGGAGGTTTAGCCAAATTTTTTCCTATCATGTTCGCTTGTTGATGCATTTTACCAGGAGCAGGCAATTAAACCTTCCATACTTTTTGTCCAAGAGCATAGAGAAAATGGCAGCTACTGTCCAAAAGAAAGCTCCACCTCAGCAAATCCCTTCTCTCTTTCATCATTCCTTGAACAAAATCATCTTCTTACACCAGCTGGAGAAGAAAGGAGTTTCATGGGATTTATTCATTAGCCATGCCGATTTCGCCACTGTCCCTCCTGTTCATGTGTCTCCTACTCAGCCTGTCCATCGCCCAGTGCCTTTATCTAGTAGGCCTAACCCTAAAAAACTCAAGATGACCACTGGGCAGCCAAGCAAACAAGGAGAAGAAGAGGGCAGTGAGCCACAGGGAGAAAAGGAGGTTGATGAGCAGCAGCAGCCAGATTTTGAGGGACAGCAGCAGTTGGGTATCATTGGACAGTAGCTAGAGGTTGATGAACAGCATCAAATTCAGGAAGAGGAACAGCAGCAGCTAGAGGATGAGGAACAGCATCAAATTCAGGAAGAGGAACAGCAGCAGACAGAGGTTGAAGAGCAGCAGGTTGAGCAAGCAATTGAAACATCTTTTGAGCCACAAGCTGGACAGGATGTTGAGGAAGGACAGCAAGCTGAAGCTGCCTCCTTGATGGTGACCAAAACTGTCCCTAAGAAGAGAAAATTGCCCAAAAAGACAACTTCTAGCTTGCCAAGGAGAAAGAGCGCTAGATTGGCCTTTAAAGGCAAAAGTACAGTTGGAGAAAGCGCCAAGCATGGAGGTAAATCAGCTGTCATCCCTATCCCAAGCGATGACAGCGACAATGAGGCACGCATCCTTGAAAACCTCCTCATTCACAAAGAAGGGCAAATTGAGGTGTTACAAGAAGATCTTCAAAGGGCAAGGAATTTCAATCATTTCTTGGAGGTTGAGAACAAACAAATGAAGTTTCATGCAGCCATTCATGAGGCAAGGGCCATCAAGTACAAAAAGGAGGCAGAAAAGGCGCAAGTAAGAATTGAAGAGCTTATTGGCGAATTTGATGATGAAGAGGAGGAGGACCAGCCTAGGCAAAAGAGGCCTAGAACCATCGGGCTTAGAAGAGCCTTGGAGAAACAGAAAGTTGAAGAACAAGCTCAATTCGAAGCTTTTCCTCTCACTACCCTCCTTGAGCGGGAAATTGAGGAAAACAAGGAAGCTTGGCTTGAGAGGGCTAACCAGCATTTGGAGACAAAGCTTGAGAAGGAAAACAGGGATCTTGAGCTACAGAGAAAGAGAACTCTTCACTTTCAGAAGCTAAACCAATTCGCCAGGCGCAAATTGAAGGTGGCACAAGAAAAATTGAAGAAATTGAAGGAGAGGCGCCTAGCACAGAAAGAAGCAAAAAGAATATCAGCCCTCGATATTTTAGCTTCAGCTTTGGAGCATGTTTCTATGGACCCTTGAGGGTCATGCATGCCAATTTTGGGCCTGTTTCGAAAACTTTTTGTTTTTTGGCATTTTTGGGGTTTTCGCCAAAAACTCATAAATGCGCCATTTCTGTTTGATGAGTCGTCAAGGGAGGAGGGTGATACCAATGGATTCCATAATTTCATGAGCAGCTCTCCAGCGATTTTCAGGGCATTTGAAGGTCATTCGCCCCTCCAAATTGGCGAAAAACAGCCTCATTTTGCACATTCTGCCCGCCATATCAGCAGCCTGCTATTTTCTGGGTTTTTGCACACAGGTACAGTTTTGAGAGACTTTCAGAGATCAGATTGAGATGATTCCACTTGCATTGGAAAGCAGACACAGAGAGCTTTCGAACGAGCCATCATGAGCCTCATTTCGACATCGGGAAGGCTTCCATTTGCATCCAGCAATTCAGGGGATCTTTTTCAGGCATAAATATGAAGTATTTTTGCAATTTTTGAACTCCAAAAATCTGCTTTTCCCAAATGTGCGTTAGGCTATTTTTATCATGGGAAAATCATGTAAAGTCAATATAATTTCCGTTTTTAGCAGTTTTTTAGATATTTTATTAGATATTTTGAGCCTTGGGCTTTGCAAAGCCTCAAGGACAAGTTTAGATATTTTGACTTGGCCAATGGGATAGCTAGTTGCTCCATGAGGTTTTCCTCCTTCTAGCCTATTTATCCCATGATTCTCATTGTAAATCAGGAGGCTGAACTTGAGAGAAGAATTAATGCATTGGTCATATGAGCTTTGAAGAATACACTTGAGTTATGATTTTTGGACTGCCTCTTGGATGCTTTTGAGGAATGTTGAAGGCTTGTTGATGGATTCCTTGACATGGTAGAATGGTATAGTGCTTCTTAATGTGTTTTGTCTTCTAGTTTTCACTCATAATTCATTTTTCTTGCTGCTATAGATCAGTAAATATTGATTTTGAGACATGCCCATGGAGGCACCCCAAAATCCCTGAATCTTCATAGCTTGATGTTTTCTTCTCCTTTAGTTATGCTAAAGAATTCTTAGCTGCTCTTTAGTAACCTAAGGTATTGTTGCTAAGTTTTATTCATCAGTTCCATGTATGTTGAGTAGGATGTATGGTTTTCCCTACCTACCTATCAGCTGCCCATAGTTCTGTCCATAAAACTTTCTCTTTGACTAATTTGTTGATCATTTTGTTGAACCAAGGAGGCCTAGTCCCGATCTAGCCCTTTGCCTAAAACTATGAAAACTTATTTGTCCAAGTGCCCAATGACTTAGAGACTATGTTTAGGCGTTCCGGCATAGTTCATGAGTTGTTAGTTTGTCTCATGTGTTTTCCCCAAAGTCCGATAGCCTTTTCCCAAAGTTAGAGGGTCTTATACCTCTATGTATGGCTGGAATGTTTGATTTCTATGTATTGATTAGCTTATAGTTATTCCTAGCATGATAAATGGCTTGCTATTACATGTTTATGTCTGCTATTAACTAGTTTGCACTTGAAATCCCTTGTTTTTCACCAACTTATTGTTCATTTAATCCATTTTGCCCAGAGATCCCTTCTACTGTGAATCAAATCGGCCCTACAACAGCTTTACATCATTACTTCATAGCTTCCTTGATCTGTTTGACCCCATAGCCCAATTTATCTACATCTTGTCATCCAGTTTATGTATTTGATTAGTTTCATCCCTCACAATCTTAAAAACTAAAAAAAACCAAAAAACACACTTCATAACTAGCCTAATATCAGAACATCGCAAGTAAACACACCGACATCTTCTACACATATAGAGAGAGCCCTCTCTGAGTCCAGGAAGGCTAGGACCTTGGGCTCCAAAGCTTGGTTTGATGTTACATCGTCATTTGGCTAGCCAATCGGCCAAATCACGGGACCCTAACATAATGGCGATCACGGTGGGACTTACTGAGTACATGACAGTCTAGCGAACTCTTATAGACTCTTTAGTCCTTCAATCCTAAACTCAGACCATCAGCCTTTAGAATCATTTAGTGTAAAACTCTTTGTTTCACCATCTTAGCAAAGTGATGAATCAGGTTTATAACACTCTTACATCCTAGGCTGCACATAAAACTCAGAAAAAACCACAAAAAAACTCCCTTAGATTGGTTTTTGATAGTATTGGTGGTGGACCATACAAATATACCTCAAAACAACTAAAAATCCACCTGGCGACTCCACTAGCCTCCAGTAGGCCTTACTACCTTGCTAAATTTTAGAATACCATCTGATTTTGCCACCTCATCGCCACTCTAACATAATGGCGATCACGGTGGGACACTGAGTGATTAAAAGCTTAGTTTCCCTCATCTTTAGAAGCCTTTAAGAATACTATCTGATTGACTTATCCCGCTGCTCACTAACATAGTGACACTCACAGTAGGACCTTCCGAGTTAGTGACAATCTAAGTACAACTTAGTAACTCCCGAAGTCTCAATCAAGCTTAGTAAACTTAGAGATTGTTTGAAAGGTAGAAAATAGCTCCTTCACCATCTTAGCAAAATGATGAGTCAGTTATAGAAAACCTTTCCAAACCTTATAGGCGCATAAAACTCAAAAAACCCCAAAAATACTCCCTTAGATTGGTTTTTGTTAGTATTGGTGGTGGACCATACAAATATACCTCAAAACAACTGATTTTCCACCTGGCGACTCCACTAACTTCTAGTAAGCCTTACTATTTCACCAAACTCTAGGCTACTATCCGATAGACCTATCCCATCACTCACTAACATAGCGGGAGATGGTAAGACACTGAGTACATAATAGTCCAGCAAACTCTTATAGACTCTTTAGTCCTTCAGGTACCATAAACAAGCAAGCAGTCCTTAGACCCATTTTTTAGAGTAAACTCTTTTTGTCCTCATCACCCTAGCAAAGTGTTGAAACAAATCTAGGATACTTTAACAAACCATAGGCTGCACATAAAACTCAGAAAATCCAAAAACATTCTCAGATTAGTCTTGGTGGTGGACCATAGCTATCTTCACAAAAACAATCCATTTCCACCTGGCGACTCCACTAATCGATCCCTTCTATTTTTGACCATCCTTCGCCTTAGTATAACTTTAAAGAAATCACTCATCCAGAACATTCACCAGTATCATTCTCTCTGAACCCTGGATCTAAAATCTGGCTTCACGAAGAATCAATACCAGATCCCATCCAGACCCAAATCCCCCTATCATAGTAGATGACCCAGAGAAGATTCTGTGGCAAGCTTCTGAAACTGATCATCTAGCTACCGATAGATCCATCCGTAGAACAAGATCTGTGCCTAAAACTCGCAATATCCTTCTAGATTCACCTTCGGAACTAGAGTCATCACGAGCTCTTCCCCGAAGCAAATCATATAGTAAGATTAACTTTGACGATCTTGAACCCCTAAACCCACCACAGAGTCCTATTAGAGAAACTTCACCCACCACCCCTCCTGATTTCCAGCTTCTCTATCAGTTTGGCTCTTATCACCCTAGATCTTCTCAAAACCAGATCACTAGTCCAAGTTCATCCGTCACACCTGGTCAAACCACCGCTGTTCATACCACTTCATTCCAGCCTACTAGTCCTCATCTTGTACACCATCCATTAGCTCCAGTCATGGCAGCCTGGTACGCACCGTTGGTGTTGCCACCACCTTTAGCTCCTATCCCAAACAAATATCAGGACAAGATCCCACACTTTACTGGAGAAGACACCACCACACCTCAACAGCATATAAGTAGAATGACTGATGCTTATGAATACCTAGAGGTACAAGACGAGACTGTCCGAATGAGAATATTTGCCCAAAGTCTTGGTGGTGAACCCAAAGCATGGTTCAAAAGCTTAGCTCCAAACAGTATCCATGATATCCCAGAACTACATCAAATCTTCCGAAATAGGTGGGAAATCCGAAGAAACCCCATTCAAATCCTGTCAGAATATAACAATCTAAAACGGGAAAATGGGGAAAGTGTCCAAGCTTACTGTACCAGGTTCAATAGTGTATAGAACTCCCTCCCACCTCATTTCAAACCTCCACTTGGTTTAGCTTTGGCAAAATTTCCTGAGGGTTTTGATCCGGACATGACATATCATCTGAGAGACAAAGATCCCCCTACCTTGGAGGAAATGCAACAAATAGCTATAAAAGCAGATGCCAACTTAGCTGAAAAAAGAGCTAGAACTAGATTAGAAAGAAAGGTCACATATAGAGATGAGGTTTCTACTTCATCACCTTCCCTAGATCCCAGACTAGATGACTTAGTCAAATCCATGGCTAAAATGTGGGAAAAGATCAATGAAAAAGCTCCTGTTAGGGACAACCAGCCAAACCCTCCAATCAGAAACCGAAACCAAAAATTTAGGAGGGAGCAACCCCAAAACAGACCAAGGGATAATGACCAACAGATCAGGCCACCATTCAATGAAAACTATGTAGAAGAAGATGATAGGGACTCAGAACCTATTGATGAACATCATTTAAACCTCATAGGGTCTGACAATGAAGGTGAGGTGTACCTCACCGAAGAAGAACAAGCCTTATTTTCGCCTGATCAAGATGAGACCAATTATGAGGTTCTTGATGACCCTGCCATAGAATTTCAAAATGCTATTGAAGAAGCCCACAGGCAATATGACCTTAGGAGTAAGAGAAACCAAGATAATGTCAAGAGAGGTAACTCTGATACTGCTAAAGCTTCAGATACCATCCTCAAAAAAGCATCAAGCAGTGACAAAATCAAGGTTGAAAAGACTGATCAAAGCCAAGCTAAAGTCACCCAAACTAGTTCTCTCCCATATACTCCTGATACTTCTACCAAGGTCACAAAAACAACTATGGCAAGCAAAACCCCTAAACAAGGTCAACAAACTCAGAACATAGACAAGGTCTTAGCTGAAAAAGCTGAAACAAACATATCTAAACTTCAAGTGCCTTTTAGCTTTGAAGGCGAAATCGCTAAGATCAAAATCACCATGCCTCTTACTGAACTCATTGCCCAAAACTCTTATAAATCCCAAGTAATAAAGGTCTTAAATCTAGGGAATGATGCAAACACTGTTAATCTCACTGATGACATTCCTGAAGTATTGTTTGGTCCAAAGATAGAGGGAAAATTCCAAGAGGGAGCTACTCTTCCATTTTACATTAGCCTCAACATCCACGACCAAATCCTCCACAATTCCATGCTGGACTCCGGCGCCTCGCATAATCTTATGCCGAAGGTAGTTATGGAAAGATTAGGCTTGGAAATCACAAGACCATACAAAGACTTATACTCATTTGATTCAAGCAGAGTCCAATGCCTAGGTTTGATCAAAGACCTTTGCTTTAGTCTGGCCCAAATACCCGCGAAACATCTAATCATGGATATAGTAGTGGCAGACATTCCTCCCAAGTATGGGATGCTTCTATCAAGATCTTGGGGAGCCAAACTCCAAGGGAATATTCAACTGGACATGTCATATGCCACCATTCCTGTTTTTGGTCAGAACAGGATACTCTACCGCGAATCACACATGAAATACATGATTAGCAGTCAAGATAGGCCCGATAACATTCCAATGTGTTCTTTGCGCTCCGACTTAAACTCTTTCATTATGCATATTGATGTAAACTTGGAGGAAGAGTCAGAAGAAGTTGATATAGACTTAGATCCACCACATCAGTTGTCCTTGGTACCTTATGATGAGCTGGACACTCAAAACTACCTTGATCATGAACAGCTGTGCCTTGAAGAAAGTAAGTTTCCTCTCTCCCAAGTAGGATTAGAGCAAGAAGCACAAACTCTCATGTACTATCAAGCAAATTTCTCTAGCTTTAATCAAACGCCAACAATAACTTGTGGAAATTTCTTCCGGGTAAAAGCTTTAGAAGACCTTCACATCATAAACCTATTTGGAACCCGGGAGAAAGGGAGTTTAATGTTTCTACCATACCTCAAAGATTTACCATCATGTGACCCTGCTACTGCAAATAAAACTTTGACTATAACCTCAGTAGCTCAACATCTTGAGAAAATGCCAAATAACCTTTTTATGAGCAAGGATGACAGTTATAATCCCGGCATACCTGAACTACTGAAATTGGCTCATATTTTGTTTTTTCATGAAGAACTTAGAAAGGCTAAAATCAGGAATCTCATGCAAAATACTAGTTTCTACAGGAAAAACAAGGGAAAACATTGTATCACTACCTTTTCCCCAAAGAACAACTTTAATAGAAACAAACACAGCAAACTGAAACAAACTGAAATAATCAAGGAGAAAAATAATGGCCATCGAATCTGCTTTGATTTTGGAAATAGTGCTGCATCTCCATATAACAAAAATCATGTTTGTTCTACTCAAGATCGTGATTCACCAATTGAAAATGCTTCTAATGATGTATTCTTGCAAGATCATCTTTTAGACCATAATCATCAAATTCCTTTACAAAGTAGACAACTTAAAGATTTTTTCCAGTTTGCGGGAGGTAAATCTGATTTCAAGTTCAAAATTGCTAAAACACCCAATATCAGAAATTTGTTCATGAAAGCCATGTTCCCAGTGTTAAATTTCTGTGTTGTTACATACCTTGATGATGTCACTATCTATTTCAAGAATTATCAAGAGTACATACACTACCTGAAGAAAGCATACAGCAAGGAAAGGAGTGGAAATCAGATATTCAGAGTGGTACAGAGGGAGGATACCGGGCTGTTTAGAGATTCTTGCATGAATCCCTATGTCATGTTAGAGAGAGAAAATTTCCCAATTTTTTCTTTTCAAGAGTTAAGTGGGCCTAGGGTGAGAGGAGATCCTTACGAGGATAAGATGCTGAAATTCCGTCATTTCCAAGATTTTTGAGTTTGAGACACTTTCAGTCATTGTACATACCATTGTTTGAAATATTAAAAAAATGAAAAAATCAAAAACAGTAAAAGATAGGAAAGTCAAAAACAGTGAAAAGCAGAAAAGAGGGCAAGCGAAGATAGAACCAAGGCCCCATGTTCCAAAAAAAGATAGTCAACATTGTGTAAGATTGACTTATCACAGAGCTTAGATTAGGGAGAGATTCTGGTTCCACATTCCTAAAACAGAACCAAAGAGAGAAGCAAGGGATGAAAAACACATTGTACATCTTAGCCCCGCTTGTCTATGTTCCTTTGTTGCAGAATAACATTTGTGTGCAGCTTGTCTTTTATGCCGCAAATGCATGACAAATCAGACTGCCTAATCCTGATTTGATCATTTTTCAATTTCATGTTGTAGATTAGAGAATGAAATCCTGTCAAACTGCTTAATCTTGACAGTCGATCTAGTTTTAGGTAGAGAAATGAAAGAGTTCATCAGCTTAATCTGAACTCCCGGCAGATATAAGAGTAGAAGTAGATAGTTTCATTTTGCAAAAAGAAAAATATGCATTGTCAAAAGGCTGCTAGTTCAAATGCGCCAAAAAGAAGAAAAAATGTTAGGAAAGATAGTGGGGTAGGTAGAAGTATCATTGATGTTAAACATGCTGACACTTTTCAGACATAACATCAAGAGAAGGGTAAATTTTGCGCCAATGGATAAGGCACTGGTCTTCATAATCCAAAAAAAAATCTGAATTCTGGACACCTCCTGACGAGGAGCTGCCCTCCCCAAATGGAGCCACTGTTAGCCATCAGTATTTTTTACATGTTAGTGATGACTATATCTTCAACTGAGTTTTCTAGAAAACTGATTTCCCTATGTCAATATGTCATCCAGAAAACCCTCCCAAAACTTTTTTCACCTTTCTACCTATTCAGTCCACCCCTGGCAAAACCACAACCTCCTCGTCAACAATCCTATCTAACCTCAGCCTTATTGGTCTGCCCATCAGCTTTAAAAGGCAAATCCACATCTGTTTCAAAGGTCTCCCCTATGTTAGGAAGTGGCGTTTAGGACATTTCACCTTTGGCAATCATCAAAAAGCCAAAAAGCCCCCATCTGCAGCAGACCTACCATGACTGATCCCTTAATTTGCAAATGAAGTTGACAAACAGCCTTAAGTCGCGCCACTCATATTCCCTAGGTCTCAGCACTGCATGAAGCCCATTCTCAAGCTGACTAGTAGGTTTTTCACTGTGTTCTATGGTTCTACAAAGACAGGAAATATATTTCATCTCGTGGAGTAAATGTTTGAATTTACAGTTAGAGGAACAGCTGCTTCTAAGTGTATTATGAGCCTGAGATGAAGCTGCAAAACAAAGGTCACTCATCAGGACCTTACAGCTCTTTCCAGCATGAAAATCACAGTAGGAAAGGGTCGCCACTGTCTCAGCAAAATGGTAAATTGTCAAGGCCCAGAACCTCCTTCATTTACAAGCAGAGGGTTAGGGCGCCTCCTTCATCCATAAGCAGAGGGCGCAGGCCAGTGATTGACTCCAAAGGTTGCAAAAGTCCAGGTTTTCCACTACTGAAACAATGAAACAATATCTTCAGGTTTCATGAATGTAATTGCTGACCATAACAGGATTATAGTGGAAATATGATAAGCTCAAAGGAAAGGGGAGTTTGGCCTGATAAAAGAGCTCATTTCAAACTTGCAAACCATATGGATTGTTGAACTCTAGAATGACCTGTCATCAGTAAACATACAAATCATAAGAGGCCGGTTTTGGTTCAAAATCAAATAGAACAGATGTTAACCAATGCCATTACAAAAGCAGGAGAAAGGTCTTGGTTTTTTTTTAAGAAAGCACTCACCTTCATAGTCACAAAGGCTATTTGTCAAAGTAATCAATCATGAGATGAACAAGCCAAATATCTAAAATCAGCCTTAGGACAGTACAGGGAAATAGTATTACTCTGGCTAGGGTTTCTGCTGACACACAATGATGCTTGCAAGGGAAGATGCTAAGAATGATGTTTTTCAAGAGGTTTCTTACCACTACATTCAGAAAAGGCTGTGTCGAACCTAGTGGTCAAAAAGTCTCCAGACACCTTATCTGATGAAGAGCCTCCTCCATGCATGAGTAGAGGGCCAAAACTACTGCAGGGTGCTGAAACTGATTGATGCAAGAAAGCAGTGGAAGGATACCAAAGACTGAAACAAGGTCACTACACAGATGAATGACAGTTCTGATAATGTAAAGATACTGATACTCCTATTTTCAAGAACTATCTGTCAGACAGTACATCTAGTGGAAAAGAGAAGGTATTGAACATATTGTATGCTATTAATGCCAAAGGAGCAGTTGATTTAAAAAGGGGTAAAGACATTCCATGATCACCTATCCAGAAACCTGAGGAAATCCTTTCTGAGCAAACAAAGAAGTCTAGGGTGAAAAGATGCAACCTAAAAAGTGTATTTACAGTCCAGAGAAAAACTTGTGAAACACCTAGAAGCAGAAATTTATCACTGGGAAAGTAAAACAGTGACCAAGGTTGAGTCATAAAATGCATGATGACAGGTATACAATGCTATGAATAGACAAAGAGACAATTTTGAACATATGTGTGCCACTGATATCAAAAAGAAGACTTTCTCCTTAAGGAAGGGGTCAAGCAGCAAAACAATATCATATATCAAAGGTCCAAAGAGGCGCCTTTCAAGAAATGGTGTTTACAGCTTTCAAATGTTTTGGTGCATTATGAATAGCCCTTCCTTGCTAACAGTCGCCAAGAGAGGAAAACCGTGAACACAGCTCAGTCATGAAATGTTTCCATTAACAAAAAGGGGTTCGACACACTGATCAAAACAAAGTAAGGACCATGTATCAAAAAGCCCTGTTTTCATGTTCTACAGGTTTGTTTTTTTAGATGAAAGAGGCAAATGGGTATACAATCTTATGAATAGGCAGAAGAGTTTGGTTTTGATGAAATTGCCACTGTTTATAAGTCTTAAAACAAACACGGTTGTCATCATTCCAAAGGGCAGACTTAGCACAAAGACACAGTATTAAATAAACAGTGGCAGAGTTGTGGCATGATGAGTTGTCAAGCAGGGGATTATAGTAAAAAATGCCCCTCTTTGGAGAACATTGCAGGTCATAAAGAATGCAGCCACTGATACCTGTACCATTAGACACAGTGGCAAAAATAGTCCCAAGATTATGGAGTTTTGTTTCAGGGTCTAAAGGCTAGTGATTGAAAAGTCCACCAAAGAAAAAAGCCGGAGTTTCTCCACCCCACACCTGTGCTAATATCCGCAATCTACATGTGATCAAATGATTGGCAAATCTCCAAAGCAAGTTTGAACGTACCAAAGTTAAAAAATCCGAAGGTTTTTCAAACACAAAAACTCCACAGAAGAAGCCAAACCACGGTTCTATTTTACCTTTTAAAAATAGAATGACCGTTGATATTGTTTTGTTTTGAAAAACGATATAAGTTTGAAATATAAGAATGGGAAATTCACTTTCAAAAAGGCTAGAGTCAAAATCCCATTCACATCCAGCATCAGCAAGCGAGAAAGTTGGGCGAAAATTCAGAAATTTGCATTCAACAGCGGCGCGACAGGCCTGGAATTTGGCGCGATGTGCCTGGGCGTCATTTTACACAGGCTTTCAACGCCGGCGCGACGTGCCTGTAGTCGGGCGCGACGTGCCTGTAGGTGGCCGCCCGACCGCACGACAAGTCCACCCGACACCTTCCTCCGGCGCGACGGGTTTTCTCCAGAGGTTGCCGCGCCCCTTTTTCAAGCTGCCCAGGGTTTCTTGCATCCTCTCAAGCGAGCATCCATCATTTTCGAGGTATTTTTATGAGCTCCCATCGTGTGCAAGGTGTTGATAAGTGATAAAACTGTTTGAAAATCCCGTACCTTGCTATTTTGCTAAAAAAACAAAAGCAGTTTCTTACACAGTGAGATGAAGTGATTGAAATACGAGGTTTTGTGGCTGAGAACCCTTTGTATCGTTTTCAAAATCATTGTATCTATTGACAGCAGAGTTTTCAAGAGCAGAATGACTGTTGCCTATCTTACAAGCACTCCTTTGTAACAAACTGCCCCTCCTATTTCACTAGATTTCACTGCAATAAGTTTATTAACAGAGAATTCCTAAGGGTGGATAGGGCCATTTTTCTAGAGGGCAAGGTTTGTTGGTGGTCGAATCTGAACTTTGAAGGCAGAGGTATACCAGTGATTTCTTAAAAAACTTCACAAGAAAAGTGTCCCTCATAAAGCACTATGTATGGTTAACCTAGGTTTGCCCTCTTTCTTCACCTCATTATCATGTTGAAAAGCTGATTGACAAGGAGGCTCTAAGGGTAAATGTTACATTGAAGGGCAGATTTAATTGATGTTTTTCTAACTCTGGAGGCAGAAGTATAAAAGCAGTTTTTGTTCTCTTAAAACTTCACAAAGAAAGGGGCCTTTTTCTGAAGAACAGTTTGTTAGTGTTTGAAATTTGATATTAAAGCAAGGGTACAGGTATTTGGGTGGCTCTCTTAAACTCACAAGCAAAAGAGGGTGTTTTCTAAAAACCATAGTGCAATGATATATCACCTAGCATAGTCCTGCTTTTCTTCCACTGAATGGTGTCATTTTGAAGAACTGTGGTTGTGATATGTTTCGAGGGAAGGTCATTTCTAAAGAACAGGGTACCAAAACACTTATCACAGCAAGCCTTTTCTAGAGATCTGCCCCTATTTCACTGTTTTTCACTACTGAAGGTTGGTTGACAGAGAACTTCCAAAGGTAACAGCACATTAAAAGGCGGAGTTATTGGTGTGTAAAGTTAAGATTAAGACAGAGGTACAGGCTGAAGACTTATTGACAGAGAGCTTCCAAAGATGACAGCATAGTAAAGGACAGAGGTGGTTGATGGTGGATTTTGACATCAAAGGCAGGGGTACAGATGTGTTGATGGACTTTTTAAACTCAAAAAGCTGAGAGTTTGTTTCCTAAAACCACTGTTGCACTGATTTCACACCTAAACTAAGTCTGCCTTTTTTTTTTTTCATTGCACTACATTGTATCATTCTGAAGATTGTTGAACAGAGTTTTCTAAAGGTGAAACAAGGCCATCTTCTAGAAGGTAGGGTGGTTAGTGATTGGGAATTTGTTGATGATCAAGTGTACATTGAAGCCAGATGTGTAAAGGTTGTGATTGACTTCTCAAGAGTTACAAGTGAAAGGTGTTTTCCTTAACACTTCACCTAACCAAAAGGTCTCCTTCTTTCCACTGTGTGGTCTTCACAGAAATCTGCTAATAGAGGTATTTTTCAAGGTAAATGACCTAAAGAGCAGGGTTATCATTTTCGAAGCTTGGTTTTGAAAACACAAATACAAGTGTAAGCTGGCCTCTAACAAAGTTACAAGAGGGGTAATTATTCAAGACTGTGCACAGAGAATCTACAAAACAGTTTCTTACACATGGTCCCGTTGTCAAAAGGGTTACATAGCTGAAGTGTATCCAGAATTGAAGGACTGTTCTTAGGAAGTGTAGAGGGGGCTTATTCAAGGCAGCATTGTTGCATTTCATCCAAAACACAGTGTCCATATCTTTCCAAACAGTCTGGTAGCCTGTTTCAATCCAGCAGAGCATTTCTCATATAGTGAAGGCAGTTTGCCTTTTCCAAAGCTTATTTCAAAGTCAGAATGCCTCCAAAACGAGATCACAAAGGCGGACAACATAAGAGATATGAACCTATCTCCATAGAAGAAATCAATGCTCACCCATCAGTGCTTTTCAATTTCCATGAAGTAGGCTGTCTTGATTTCTGTCAGAGGATAGAAGAAGTCAAGAGTTTCTCGCCACTTACACATTTGTGCGCTTTGAGATTCAAGGACAAACACTTCCGGTTAGCAGGTCTTGACTTCAAAATCTCTCCAAGGTATGTATCCAAAGCTACCAAGATCTCGTATCATGGTGAAAAGTGGTTTAAACAAGCGCATCTTGATTTGGAGGATTATAAACCTTTCATCAAGCCGGAACATAGGGAGACCATCACTGCTATTTTTCCTTTCTCCTATCTTCTTGACAGTTATGCTCCACTGATGAAGGCCATAATGAGATATTTCACTTGTGAAGGGAGGTTTAGCCAAATTTTTGCCTATCATGTTCGCTTGTTGATGCATTTTACCAGGAGCAGGCAATTAAACCTTCCATACTTTTTGTCCAAGAGCATAGAGAAAATGGCAGCTACTGTCCAAAAGAAAGCTCCACCTCAGCAAATCCCTTCTCTCTTTCATCATTCCTTGATCAAAATCATCTTCTTACACCAACTGGAGAAGAAAGGAGTTTCATGGGATTTATTCATTAGCCATGCCGATTTCGCCACTGTCCCTCCTGTTCATGTGTCTCCTACTCAGCCTGTCCATCGCCCAGTGCCTTTATCTAGTAGGCCTACCCCTAAAAAACTCAAGATGACCACTGGGCAGCCAAGCAAACAAGGAGAAGAAGAGGGCAGTGAGGCACAGGGAGAAAAGGAGGTTGATGATCAGCAGCAGCCAGATTTTGAGGGACAGCAGCAGTTGGGTATCATTGGACAGCAGCTAGAGGTTGATGAACAGCATCAAATTCAGGAAGAGGAACAGCAGCAGCTAGAGGTTGAGGAACAACATCAAATTCAGGAAGAGGAACAGCAGCAGACAGAGGTTGAAGAGCAGCAGGTTGAGCAAGCAATTGAAACATCTTTTGAGCCACAAGCTGGACAGGATGTTGAGGAAGGACAGCAAGCTGAAGCTGCCTCCTTGATGGTGACCAAAACTGTCCCTAAGAAGAGAAAATTTCCCAAAAAGACAACTTCTAGCTTGCCAAGGAGAAAGAGCGCTAGATTGGCCTTTAAAGGCAAAAGTACAGTTGGAGAAAGCGCCAAGCATGGAGGTAAATCAGTTGTCATCCCTATCCCAAGCGATGACAGCGACAATGAGGCACGCATCCTTGAAAACCTCCTCATTCACAAAGAAGGGAAAATTGAGGTGTTACAAGAAGATCTTCAAAGGGCAAGGAATTTCAATCATTTCTTGGAGGTTGAGAACAAACAAATGAAGTTTCATGCAGCCATTCATGAGGCAAGGGCCATCAAGTACAAAAAGGAGGCAGAAAAGGCGCAAGTAAGAATTGAAGAGCTTATTGGCGAATTTGATGATGAAGAGGAGGAGGACCAGCCTAGGCAAAAGAGGCCTAGAACCATCGGGCTTAGAAGAGCCTTGGAGAAACAGAAAGTTGAAGAACAAGCTCAATTCGAAGCTTTTCCTCTCACTACCCTCCTTGAGCGGGAAATTGAGGAAAACAAGGAAGCTTGGCTTGAGAGGGCTAACCAGCATTTGGAGACAAAGCTTGAGAAGGCAAACAGGGATCTTGAGCTACAGAGAAAGAGAACTCTTCACTTTCAGAAGCTAAACCAATTCATCAGGCGCAAATTGAAGGTGGCACAAGAAAAATTGAAGAAATTGAAGGAGAGGCGCCTAGCACGGAAAGAAGCAAAAAGCATATCAGCCCTCGATATTTTAGCTTCAGCTTTGGAGCATGTTTCTATGGACCCTTGAGGGTCATGCATGCCAATTTTGGGCCTGTTTCGAAAACTTTTTGTTTTTTGGCATTTTTGGGGTTTTCGCCAAAAACTCATAAATGCGCCATTTCTGTTTGATGAGTCTTCAAGGGAGGAGGGTGATACCAATGGATTCCATAATTTCATGAGCAGCTCTCCAGCAATTTTCAGGGCATTTGAAGGTCATTCGCCCCTCCAAATTGGCGAAAAACAGCCTCATTTTGCACATTCTGCCCGCCATATCAGCAGCCTGCTATTTTCTGGGTTTTTGCACACAGGTACAGTTTTGAGGGACTTTCAGAGATCCGATTGAAATGATTCAACTTGCATTGCAAAGCAGACACAGAGAGCTTTCCAACGAGCCATCATGAGCCTCATTTTGACATCGGGAAGGCTTCCATTTGCATCCAGCAAATCAGGGGATCTTTTTCAGGCATAAATATGAAGTATTTTTGCAATTTTTGAACTCCAAAAATCTGCTTTTCCCAAATGTGCGTTAGGCTATTTTTATCATGGGAAAATCATGTAAAGTCAATATAATTTCCATTTTTAGCAGTTTTTAGATATTTTATTAGATATTTTGTGCCTTGGGCTTTGCAAAGCCTCAAGGACAAGTTTAGATATTTTGACTTGGCCAATGGGATAGCTAGTTGCTCCATGAGGTTTCCTCCTTCTAGCCTATTTATCCCATGATTCTCATTGTAAATCAAGAGGCTGAACTTGAGAGAAGAATTAATGCATTGGTCATATGAGCTTTGAAGAATACACTTGAGTTATGATTTTTGGACTGCCTGCTTTTGAGGAATGTTGAAGGCTTGTTGATGGATTCCTTGACATGGTAGAATTGTATAGTGCTTCTTAATGTGTTTTGTCTTCTAGTTTTCACTCATAATTCATTTTTCTTGCTGCTATAGATCAGTAAAGATTGATTTTGAGACATGCCCATGGAGGCACCTCAAAATCCTTGAATCTTCATAGCTTGATGTTTTCTTCTCCCTTAGTTATGCTAAAGAATTCTTAGTCGCGCATCCAAGAAACTTACAGAGTTGTTGCTTGGGTTTATTCATCGTCCATGTATGTTGAGAGATGTAGTTATTTCTTTCCTACCTACTATAAACTGCCCATAATTCGTCCATAAAATCCTCTTTCACTCATTTACATCTACATTTGTTGAACCAGAAGATAGCCTAGTCCCGATTCAGCTTTTCCTTTGCCTAAAAACTATGGTGCAATTCATTTTCAACCAAGTGCCCAATGACTTAGAGACTATGTTTAGGCGTTCCGGCATAGTTTATGAGTTGTTATTTTGTCTCATGTGTTTTCCCCAAAGTCTGATAGCCATTTCCCGAAGTTAGAGGGTCTTATACCTCTATGTATGGCTGGAATGTTTGATTTCTATGTATTAATTAGCTTATAGTTATACTTAGCATGATTAATGGCTTGCTATTACATGTTCATGTCTGCTATTAACTAGTTACACTTGAAATCCCTTGTTTTTCACCAACTTATTGTCCATTTAATCCATTTTGCCCAGAGATCCCTTCTATCGTGAATCAAATCGGCCCTACAGCAGCTTTACATCATCACCTCATAAGCTTCCTTGACCTGTTTGACCCCATAGCCCAATTTATCTACATCTTGTTATCCAGTTTATGTATTTGATCAGTTTCATCCCTCACAAACTTAAAAACTAAAAAAACCAAAAACACACTTCATAACTAGCCTAATATCAGAACATCGCAAGTAAACACACCGAAATCTTCTACACATATAGAGAGAGCCCTCTCTGAGTCCAGGAAGGCTAGTTCCTCGGGCTCCAAAGCTTGGTTTGATGTTACATTGTCATTTGGCTAGCCAATCGGCCAAATCACGGGACCCTAACAGACTCGATTGTCAAGTTGTGCTTTGCAGAAGCTGTGACGTCGTCTCCACTCATGGAGATGTTCAGAAATGTGGGTAGAGGGAGATTGTCTGAAATGAGTGAGTAACTCCATTCCCAAATCGTGGTGAATGGGTAGCTGAAAGTATGTGAGGAATGTAGTAGCGAGGGCGCTAAAGGTTCCATGTGAAGCAGGGGGTTGCTCGATGTACCATTTCTGGGCCACTCCCATGAGAGTGCATTGAAACAGCCTCAATCAAATAGTATCATCAATGATGTTATTTGATGAGCACCACAAGTGAAAGGTCATTATATGATTCCCTGGGTATTCCGCTTGCTTTCCCTCAAACTTTGGTATGTCTGAAGGGAGCTTCATGGGGATGGGAGGCCAATTTGGGTCGTGTGCGATGGTGTCATTGGCGAGCTTGGTTAAATTCAGTATATTTAATGCCACTAAGAAGGGTGACTGAGAAGTTGACGCCATGGCAACCTGTGAAGACACGAAGTTCTGGTTAGAACGAGGGTTAGTCTGTGATGTACCTGGTTGTGAATTCAGTTTCCTTCCCATATGGGATGTACTCTTCTGCCCCCTAGGGGACGAGGGGGAGTGATGTGTGGTGTGGTGTTGGGAAACGGGCTAGGGTTCCCAAATAAGGTTGCTCCAATGAGGGAGGAACCAACCACTGTGGCAACATTCCATCTTCAACACATAAATGGTGAAAGACCTGGAACCCCTCTCGATAATGGGGGAGGTCCAAAAGACACCTGGACTAACGAGGTTCTGTTGGAACTGTTTGAGGGTCATCCAGGTTGGATTTTGGAAAAAACCTTTTGAGGGGATTGAGTCTGTGATCATGACAATTTTATGGCCACATACATAAGACAAAGCGAAAATGAAATGAATTTTCCTTTAACTTAATCTATGTGAGCAATCAAGCAAAAAATGGTTTTGTTTGTTTGCGCATGATACTCAAAATAATAGAAAACCTAATAACGTCCTCACACACTCAAAATTAACTAGGCCCTGAGAGGATTTCTTGTGTGTGTTGGCACAATGTCCCGTAAGAGTTGGCGATGCCCCCAGTTAGCCGAAGAAAATCAACCAAGGTAAGGGTAGAGGGTCTAGCGCTTTCCTACACCATCACTTATAGGGTAAAGGATGCCCTAGTTTTGGCCACTAAGAACCACTGTCCCACGTGAGTGTTCGATTCTTGGGCTTCTTGGTAGTCAGCTAACAATATCGAGTATCAGCTGGGTCAGGTAGCCCCAACTGATACTGCACGCACTACGCCTAAGCCTAACCCCCTCTGGATCAAGTCTCTGCCATGCTCGGGTTTTCTTTTCCGTGGGCTGATAGGTGGATTTTAAAGCTCCCTAAAAACACAACTTCTATGTTTCAAATGTGAAGCGTGATCAAGGCGGCTTATTGGATGCCTAACCCCTTGATCCTAACTTAATCTATAATTTCTCCCGTGGCCCCTATGGGGAGAATTTAGTGATTTTTTTTAAGTTATTTTTAGGTGGCTTTATTTTCTTAGTGGGAGAATGTGTGTGAGCGTATGGTGAACAATCTCATAATTTTAACATATGGATATCGGTGATCCTTTACAAAAGTCCCCTAGTTAAACTATGTGATGTTGTTCCTTGCTCAAATAAAAAGCATTTGCAGATAATGGGCCGCTTCCAAAACCTCCTAATTAGTCTATGTGAGTGACTAAAGGGAGATGGAAAATCACAAATGTAGAGTTTTCATATGCTTTTCTAGGGTCACCCAATGGCACAAAGACAACAGAGATTACTTGCTCTAACTTGCGATTCAATCCTAGTCCTGCAATTTCCTAAATGCAAAAATTGAAATTTAAACTAAACAATTTCTACACTAGCTTATGCATGTGTGGTCATGAGCCACTTACTTGGGCTAGTTGAACTAAGTGTGCATACCAGAATTCACAAAAAACATAAATTTTTTAGAAAGAAATGGTTAATTGGACCCCTACTTAAACTATGTGAAGACCTTTTGCAAAAAGCCAACTTAAATGAAAACTAACTAAATGCCTACAAAAAGCAGCAAAAATCAGTTCTCAGAAGCTGTGGGGTATTAACATAGGTGTTGGTAGATACATTAGGGGCTGCCCAATACTCTTACAAGAAGAAAAAATGCAGAATATAGGGAGAAAAATTCTCTCTACAAATTGTGCGCAAAAACCTCTGATAGGTGCACTTTCCTGTGCGTAGGTCACCTCTAAAGTCACACCCTACGCGTATGTGTGAAAAAATAGCGCGCAAAATTCTTGCAAGTAAATAAAATTAGGAGATGCCTTCTTCAATCTGTCACCTCAGTGAGTCTAGGGACTGCAAGATGGATCAGAGGACTGTCAGCTCCACTCCAGCATAGACTAAGGGTCTCCTGCAAAATATGGCACAACCACATAAACTTGAAACACGTTAGTGGAGTCGCCAATCCTATTGTGGTGGATTCAACACACGGGTGTACAAAACCGCACGAGTCTAGAGAGTGTGGTCTACCCTCTAAACTATAGGTGACAGGAAGTATCTGGGGGGAGCTCAAAAGTATAGGACTTAAATGAAGTAATATACTAAAGTATGCTCTGTTAAAAAAGTAAAACTAAAAACACAAAAGAGGCTACATAGAGAGTTCCAAACAGTAACAAGGTAAACAACAACTTGATGGCCTCTTCTTATTGAATGCTTGGAATAAAAAAAAATCTTGCCCACTTGCCAAAGGGCCTAGGTAGTGGCTCTAAGATCCGATGCAAGGATGTTTTTCCTTAAAGTTCTGCCTTCTGACGCAGTCTAACTATCTCTTTCTACTGCAATGGACTAAGATTGTTGGGTGGCCAACAATCGAGTCCTCTCCTGATTCAGCTCCTTGGGTCACACAAACTGCTAGTGTTGCTTGGGAAACTTTGGCTAGCATAACCTTGTGATCACCCTTTTTTCATATCTTGGTGGGCTTATATAGGTGAGATTTCAAACCTCCTTACCTCCTTTGGTAAATGGTGGATGGTGACCCAAGGGAGGGGCATGATTCCATTGTGTGCTAAAATATGATTTTGTGTGCTCACAAAATGCCTAAGGGAGTGCTGGTGATGTCCTTAGGCGGCTTTCACATAAGGAGAAACTGTCCTTTTCTTGCTTGTGGTCCCGAAAAGAGACTTTTTTCTATTTCCAGGAATGCGCACTTATCAGGCTCTAGTGCACGCAGAAGGCACTCTTTTCGAAGGAAAAAGCGCGCATTTCAGAATTTATGACTATTTCAAGTTTGAGTTTCTCAAAACCTTAGAGATTTTAAATACTTCTTGGTTCCATAATGTATCTCTATCCTATAAATCCTTAGGCTCGACATTAACTGATGTCATTTTCTACTGTACGATTTTCTAGTGTTAACACTCTCCACTGAAAAACAAGCCCAGAAATGACTTTAAGAGATCCTCCTTTGCTGCACCCTGCAACACAACCTAGCTCTAAAAAAAAAATATGTTGTAGATGAAGGAGGTAGCTTGGAAAAAATGTCGGAATGAGGAAATGTAGCCCAAAGAACCTCTCCTTCACTGAGGATTAGGTAGGGATTCCGGACCAGGAACACCCTTGTGCTAAACAACATTGCAACCCTACTAAACAACAAGAGGAAGCAAAGTCTAAAAATACCAATAGCAAATGATAATCAAAACATGAATAACAAAGGCTCCCATCCTCTCCATATATAGAAAGTGAACCTCTTCACATTGGGTCCCATCCATATTTTCCACCAAGCTCATGCAAGTGGTCCTCCACTAAAACTGTGTTGTACATCAAGGATATTCAATGTATCTAGATAGCGTTGTTGACTTGGTCAAATTTGAGTGAATCAACATGATCCAATCCCTATTGACACCCAAAGCTGCTTAATCCAGCTTCTTATTCTTCCTCCTTTCACATTAGGAGTGTTATTATTCCTTCTAAAGGGGTTTTATGAGTCTCCCCACCCATTTATTCATCTACCTAGTGATAAAAAAACTATAATATTCCATTTAGATGAAGTCTAAATTTTTGTAATATTACACATGGTGTATGGGGTCATTGATCAACTGGTTAAAATCGAGAAGACTGAGGCCTGCCATATAAGGGAGCAAGGGAGCAGCCGAGATAGTTCTTGTTGCGGTCCCACTAGTTGTATTCCCAGCATTAGGGACGGGGCTACCACCAGCATTAGGTCATGAACCAGACATGGTGAAGGTGACAGGGAGAGGACCATGGATAGAACCAGAGGGGGAACCCAATGAACCAGAATCGAAGTCCGAATGGGGACTCGGTGGAGGACTAACTCAAATCCTACGTGGAGGCGTAAGTATTCCTAACAGAAACTGAGGATGAAGCCCTAGAAGTATCTAGGATAAACGCCTTGGGGTGCAATGATGAAAGAACAAACACGGATCACAAAAGGAAGGGAGACCAACAAGGGTAAGGAGGTGCAGGATCAAATGATTACAATGTTGAAACAAAGGTAGGGAGGTGCAGGATCAAATTATTACAATGTTATAGTCTTTTCCTGGCAGTGTTAACCAGGTGCTCTTCACTTAGGGTGTGTGTGTTAAGTGTGTTAATTTTAATTTTTAAACCCAAAACGTTTGTAGAGAAAAATAAAAAAGTGTGTTGTATAACTACAAATAAATCTGCAAATAACAGTATAGGAAACTAAATATAATAGAAAATAAACAGCTAAAGATGCATCAATCTAAACCCAAGGAGGTGGGCTTCTCAACAACTAGTCTATGGGTGGGCAAAAATCTAGTCAAAACACACAAAAAAAGCCAATGGATCTAAATTCAGGAGGGAAAATGATCTAAAGGTTAGATCTACTAGAAATAGGTGCAGAAAACAACAAAAAACCAGAGGGGAAAGTGTTGCAAATGAGGTGGAAAAAGGCTACAACTTGAAGGGAAACGGAGGGGACCCTAGAAGAGGACCAAAAAAGACTGAAAAGAGGTGTTTTAGATGGATGAATAACCAATCTGAAATGGATCTGAAGGTACAGGATCAGATCTGAAATATGGCTGAACCCACTGAAATTTCAGACGACTTGCTTCAGGTAAACTCCTCCTAAAATGGTGGAAGTGTATTGAAGCCCTAGGGGGTTAGGTTCCCACTTCAACGAGTAAAAAAAATAAAGTACATGTCCAAAACGGGCAGAGACGGAGGTCAGACAACCCTAAACAACAGCCTAGAAAAACCCAAAAAAAGCTCAGAAAAATTCCTCCAAAAAGGACAGGTCACAGTTTCTGACCTATTTTCTATAGAGGTTGTAGGTTTGAGGCTGTTTTCTACATCCTATAGGTTTAGGTCGCAGGTTTTGGCCCAAAAAGTGAGACCTACACTTCTGGCACTCTCGAGAGAAGGTTTCAAAAAACAATATCGTATCAGTTGCGATTGATGCTTGTCACCTATGCAATAGGTCTAGAAACACATAGAAGTTAGATTTTTACTATTTTAGGGTTTTATAGGTTAAAAAAAAACATCAAGAAAATAAAAACAAGAAGCTGAAGAAAAATCCTAGGGTTTGAAGTAGCTGGCCATGCAGGGATCTGAAAAACGACATAGGTCCTAATCATAAACCCTTGTGGAGTCGCCATTTGTTAGTGTGAATTATAATCGCAAGCGTACGAAAAAATCTCACTTTAGTTGTGCATAAAAAACAACCCTAACATCAAATATGGCTGCCAATTTCTTTATATCTGTAGTTAGTTGACCAATACAAATGCTACAAAATCCAGATCTATGCAGTTAAATACATTAAGTAGCAAATAAAAGCAAGAGTTGTTCCATGCATTCAATAGACATGACAAGAATTTTTTTAAATAATTTTTTTATTTATGACACCTGGGAAGGGAACATAGAAAAATGTTACCAGTCCCCCTCAATGGGATGGGTTCTTGTATGTGCTCAGTGCTTCAGATCTAAGATCTCTCTCTCTTGATGGTGTAGAATACCCAGACAAAAATGGAACTCAAAGGGAGATCACAAGCAAAAAATATAGAAAAATATGACAATGATGAAGAATCAAAGTCAGACCAAAAGTATAGATCTAGAGTGATCTTTAGGAAAAAAAAGGTAGTGAGTGAATGGAAGACCCTTCTATTTAAAACAAAATATTGAGTCAGTCTAGATATTGGTGCATAGTTAAAATATTATTAACCAATTCTAGATCCAACTTTTATGGAATATTTTATTATATTTGTTGGAGGGAAAAAGAATTTGAATTTGGTCAAATCCCTTTATTTGTAAATAATAAATAAATAAATGATTTATTTATTATTTTAAGGATGTGGTTGAGTAATAATTAAATAAATAGTGATTTATTCAATTATTTATAAATGATTTAGTCACATTTAACAAGGAATATTATTTAAATAAGGTTTAAATAATTATTCCTAGAAAATAATAAGATAAATAATGATTTATCTAATTAATTTTCCTGTTTTGGGTTAAATATGACCAGGAATATTAATTAAACTGCTATTTAACTAATTATTCCTTGAGGAAAATCAATCAAATATGGATTTATTCAATATTTCCTCATGGGGTTTCCTATTTAGACCATAAACAACTTAAAAATTTAGGATTACTAAGTTATTTTTCATAGTGAAAGAAATTTTAGTTAGGGTAAAATTGGTCTTACATGGTGTACTTTGGTCCAGCTAATAGTAACAAGTTAGATGACCAAAAATTGGTGTAACATTATGTGTGAATTTTTTTCTCTGTTATGCATTGTTGTTCAGTCTTTTTAAGGCTTATTTACATGCTTAAAGTTCACTAATTCATCTATATTTCATGGTTAAAACTCTCATTCCTTAAGAAAACTTATGGAGACAATTTGTACATGTTTCTTTTGTTGAAAGGACACTTAACACAACAGAACTAATACACTCCTTTCAGATCAAGTTGGTATCAGAGCTAGATTTTAATCTCTAGTGTGTTTATGTGCAAAGATTTGTTAACGATTTGCAAGGATTTTCATGCTTACTAGGCTCAAGCTTAAGAGAGGAGAAGGCAAATTGGTGGAAGCAAGAGGTTCTCAAAGTGAGCCACAGGAAAGGAGGGAAAGGTTTCCACATTCTCCACCACCTAGTTCACCTCCAAGAGAAGTAGGAGCAGCATCAAGCATGCCTCTAGGAGAAGAATAAACCCATGAAAAGGTGGATCCCAAAGAGGAAGAAAGAGCGTTTAGGAAAGCATTCCTTGACCTGACTGAAATGTGAGAGTCCATTATCAAGAAAGGAATGAAAGACTAGAAGGAGAAGGATCCAAAATTCACAAGGAAGGTCAGGGATCATTAGGAGGCCACAATGATGAAGATAAATAAAAGAAGGGAAATGGATGAAATGGAGGTAGTGGAAAGTCACCATCCTCACCCTCATCATCATCATCCTCTATTTCATCTTTAGTACACCATTCACACATGTCTAAGAACACTGGTAAAATTCCTTTTCTAAAACTTGATGTTAAGTTTTAATTTTCAATGTTTAATGGTGAACTCAATGAAAAAAATCTTGATAATTGGATTAGGAAATTGAAGGTTTATTTGAGGATTCAGAACCTTCATGATGATGACACCAAAATCCAACTAGATTCATTGAGGATGGATGGTGCAACTCTTGTTTTGTGGGAAGCCAAGACAAAGGAGGAGATCAAAAAGCATGGTAATATTATTCTATCATGGATTTATTTCATTACTGAAATAAAACAACATTTTTATCCATTAGCTCACATGCAAAAAGCCATAATGAACTGGCAAAATTTTAGACAATTGAAACGACAAAATGTACAAGACTAGACCCAAGAATTTAGGAGAAGAGCTCTCTTATTAGGGGTAGATTTGTAGAGTCAATATACTTTGCTAAAGTACATAGGGGGCTTTCATAGCTAACTTAGACATACTTTCCTCATGTTTAATCCTACAAGTCTAGATGAGGTACATGTTCAAGCCATACATCTAGAAGCTAGAGGGAAAAATGCTTTTGAAGAGGGTAGAAACAAACCTTTTAAGGGGAAAAAAAAAGATAAGACCTAAAAATGAAAAGGAAAAAAGAATGCATCTATCAAGAAAAAGGGAGAGAAAGTGGTTTGTAAACATTTATCAAGAGAAGGCCATGAAGAGAAAAATTCTTGGAAACTACATCCTGATAAGAGACCCACGTTTAACAATAACAAAGGGAAGAAGAAAACTACAAATACAACTCAACATGAATTAGGAGAGGATTTAGGTGATGAAACTAAAATTATAGCCATGGGAGTGAAGAACATGAAGGGGAAAGAAATTGAAACAAAACCCAGTACTAGTACTTCAAACTGTCACATAGAAGCTCCAAATGAAGAAGAGAGAATTGAACTATTTCATGTGAGGGTCATATCCAAACATACCAAGATTGATACACTGTTTGATAGTGGTTCACAAGTGAATTTAATCTCTGAAGACTTAGCCAAGAAACTTAATCTTGAGACCATTCTACATCCAAACCATATCCACTTGGGTGGATTTGTAGGATGCAAATTTACAGATTTCAAATAAGTGCATATTGCGCTTTGCAATAACTGCACATTTTGTTGACACAATTGAATTAGATGTGGTTCTGCTTGATATTACAAGTGTTGTGTTGGGAAATCCTTACTTGTATGATAGGAAAGCTATCTTCCATTTCCATGAGAACAAATATCATTTATTCAAAGATGGCAATGAGTACATTGTTAGAGAAAATCGCAAGAAGACAAATATTGCAATGGTAAATGATGAACAGGTAAAATGGCTGGTGAATTCAAGCAAGAATTTTGTTCTTATAATGATTAAACCAAAAGCTGATGTTAATCATGAGTCATTTGAAGATTTTGACCCTAAGTTGAAACCAGATTTATATGATGTAGTTGATGCATATCATGAGATGTTTCAGGAGCCAACATGATTGCCTCCTAAAATGGAGATTCAACATGAGATTCAGTTTCAACAAAATTTTCCTCTTCCAAACATCGGCATTTATCGCATGTTGATAATGGAGAATATTAAAATAAAGAGGAAAATCAAGGACTTTCTAGACAAGGGACTCATAAGGCCAAGCACTTAGCCATGCGTTTCACCCATATTTTTTATTCCGAAGAAATATGGGACTTGGCACATGTGTGTCGACTTCAGAGATTTGAACAAGATAACAGTAAATAATCGATACCCATTCCCAAGGATAGATGATTTGCTAGATCAGCTGAAAGATATTTTTTTTTTCACTAAGTTAGATTTAAGAAGTGGATATCATCAAGTAAGAATTGCAAAAAGTTACATATGGAAGACTGCATTCAAAACCAAACAAGGACTCTTTGAGTGGTTGGTTATGACGTTTGGTTTTTTTAATGCACCGACAACTTTCATGCGTGTTACGGATAATGTTTTGCGTCCATTTCTTGATGAATTTATGATTGTGTATTTAGATGATATACCCATTTTCAACAAAACAAGAGAAGAGCATGTCTTTCATGTTAAAAGGGTACTTGATGTTTTTAAGAAAGAGCAATTATTTCTTAAGATGTCTAAGTGCGAATTTGGAAAGACTTCTCTGGTTTATTTGGGACACAATGTAGGAGGAGGTGCATTGAGAATTGATCCTTATAAAGTGGAATAAATTGTGAATTGGCCCACACCCAAATCAATAACCGAGGTAAGAATTTTCTTAGGTGCAGCTCAGTACTGGAGAAAATTTATTGCTAACTTTTCTACCATAGCAACTCCTATGCATGCAATGACAAGTGTGAATAAAGGCTTCCAATGGGGAGGCAAACATCAAAAATCTTTTGAAGCTTTACAAGAAAAAATCAGTTCAGCTCCGGTCCTTGCAATATCAGATTTGAGACAACCATTCGAGATTCAAACCGATGCTAGTGATTATGCCATGGGGGCTATACTTTTGTAGCATGGTAAGCCTATCGCTTTTCATTCTGAAACATTCAATGGTGTTGTAATCAATTATCCAACATATGACAAAGATTTGTATGTGTTGTTACAAATAATCAAGAAGTGGAAACACTACTTGATGGGGAAAGAGATGATTATACATATCGATCACCAATCACTATAGTACTTTTAGTCGTAAACAAAATTGCAGCAATCATGACATTTCAAGTGGATGGGATTTCTTCAATTGTTACACTTGGTTATAAGGTAAAAGAAAGGTATTTTCACTAAATTTTCTGATATTCTCTCAAGGCCAATTATAAGTGATTCTACTTTCCTTAAAAATGATTATATTGTACATGATATTTACATAGAATAGTATGCATCTGATGTTGATTTTAAAGATGTGTATGCTAGTTTGAGTGAAGGGAATCAAGTTGAGGAAAATGATTATCACATGCATAATGATTTTTTGTTTCATTTGGGAAAGCTGTGTATACCACAAGGAGAGAGACTTAGTTTCATGAGAGAGGCTCATTTGTCTCTTATTGCTGGACACTTTGGGGTAAGAAAAACAGTGGTGCATCTACATAGTTATTGTTATTGGCCTCGCATGATAGATAGTGTGTCACGTTTTATAAGAGGATTTTATTGTGTGCAACAAGCAAGCCTAGCAATAAGAAGCTTGGATTTTATATACCACTACCAGTACCATCAAATCCATGGGAGAGTGTCTCCATGGAATTTTTTGGAGGTCTACCTATGTCAAGAAAACAACATGATTATATTTATGTAGTTGTGGATAGATTTAGTAAAATGTGTATACTTATGCCATGTAAGAAAACCATTACTTTTGAACAAACTACTGAACTTTATTTTCAACATGTATGGGTTCATTTTGGTTTTCCAACTTCTATTGTTAGTGACAGGGATTCTAGGTTCGTTGGGAATTTTTGGTCCAATCTTTGGAAGATGATGGACACAAAGTTGAAAAAGAGTACTACCTTCCATCCACAAACTGATGGGAAAACCGAGGTGGTGAAAAGAACCATTGTGCATCTATTGACAGGATATTGCAGCAAACATCCCAAGTTGTGGGATGAACAACTGCATTAAATTCAACACACTTATAACTGGGCCAAGCACTCTTCTACAAATACTTCACCTTTTGAAGCTTGCTTTGGGTATTTTCCAAAATCACTATTAGACTTCATCTATGAGAAAGATGTTGCAATTGATGGGCATAGTGCTATTGACAAGGCTCAAAAGTTCATAGAGAAAATTCAGATTATTCATCAACAAGTTCAAGAACAGCTTGATAAGAGTCAAAGAAAGTACAAGGAGAGGCATGAAAAACATAGAGTTGATCACAAGTTTCAAGAAGGAGATGAAGTATGGTTGCACATAAGAAAAGAAAGAATGCAAGGAGAAGGTAAAAATCTCAAACCTATTCATTATGGTCCACTCAAGATTATTAAAAAAGTTGGTAATAATGCATTTCAACTTGACTTGCCTTCATATATGAAAATGTATTTCGTTGTCAATGTGGAGAATCTATGTTTGTATGAGGCTCCATTTATTGATGATCAAGGGAGTGATATTCAGCCGCCATCAATAGAAGATTTCTTGCCAGATTCTGGATGATCTCAAGGAGAATTCTATCCTTGACAGGAGGAAACACACTTCTAAGAGGTAAAGTGTTGATTATCTTCAGATTGGGCTCAAGGGCAGCAAACCAAGTAAGGAAAGATGGATGGAAGTGGAAAATGTGAGGGAGTTGTACTCTCATCTTTTGAATAGGGGATTAAAGTCTTTTGGGCTCCAAAAGCTTCCCAATGGGGAGGTGTGATTAGGAGATCATGTGTTATGCTCAAAATTTAAAGTGCTTGAAACAGGTCTGAACCTGAGCGACCGAAAAGGTCTCGTCATTGCGATTCTAGTGCTGTGAATGGTTCAAAAAACCGATCTCGTATGAGGAAGATATCACGTTCTACCTGTTTTCCCAAACAACAAAAATTTTGTGACTGTATGCCCAGTCAGCATGCATGTACAGTCAGCAGGAATATTCCTAGAATATTCCATTTTTCTTCTAGCCAACAAGATGATGGCACGTGGCTCAATTTGGTTTGTTGATTGTTTATGGTATGAAGTTTTTTATTGACCGTTGGATGGTTTTTATTTGAACCGTTGGATGAGAGACACGTGGCAAGCCTGCACGCCGCCACATGTCCTGAGGAGCTCACTATAAAATTTTATGGCATTGGGGGGGTCGACCCTGTGACCACCGGCCTACATGCTTACCATCTTAACCATTCCACCTAACCATTATTTCTTAACATGAATGGTTTCCGCATTATAATATGGTGTTAAAGTTTTGCATTGGGGGAGGGGACCGCCAGCAGTCGCAACTCACTAGCGACCTTGTGGTTGCAGTCACATGACGCAACTCCAAACCGTAGCAGAAAATAGTTAATAAACCCCAACTATCGAAGATCGCAACATTAACTATAGTCTTGTTGACATGTGTTTTAAACCGTGACAATCAACGTTTATCCGACAACAACTTAACATAAAATCTGGTGGGTTTTACTGTGATCACATGGTGGGGGTTTTAAAATTTTTAAATGTGATGGTTAACTTAACCTTACCACTCTGGATTCCAAGCCTATTACACGTAGTTTTAAATGGTTATAACAGAAGTTACAGTGGGGTCGGTATGTGACCAACCCGCCTCTAAACTATTAAATGTTATTGTTAACCATCCGACCAATCTGGAGCGTGCCCCTAATTTTAGGGATTTCCACTAAAACTAAAAAATTTCAAGGAAAACTTCTAAAGGATTCATGTCAACTTCCTCCAAGGGTCATGACCCTTCATGGAAACAATTATAAATTACCAATCATGATAATCACTTGTGTGTGAAAAAAAAAAATATCTCTGCAACTTCATGGGTCTACAACTTTGTATGGCACAAATTTCTTTTGTGATATTCGAATGGATTTTATCTCAATATTTCTCAAGCTTCAAGGTCTGTGACAGTTTTCCATGGTTTTGATTTAAGGTTCATCCAGATTACTATTACAATATTGATACACGATCACACTTTCTCTACATGACTATATTCTCACATTTTTCTACAAAAATTCACCCTCACATATGCTACACGTCTTAAAGATACATGAATACTCTCTCATATTATTCAAGACCTTGTTGAAGCCCTGAAAATTGGGTCTACAACAAGGGGGATACCCACCCGGTCTGGACCTTGGTTAGCAGCTCCTTTTCCATTTGGTATAGTGGGTCCGACTGGGGATAATGGGACCAGTTTCCCAATATGTGTATGTGTGTGTTGAGAATTGATATTTCCTTTCTAAAATTTCCTAAGTGAAATGCTTTTATTCTAATTCTAATCTATAACATGCAATTGTATTCTAATTAAACAGAAATATCTAATTCTAAACTAACCCGGGATGTAATCTTTTCCTTATGCGATCTAAAATGATTTCAAATAACAATTGGTAATAAAGATCATCCAACTGTTATAAGAAAAGAATTCAATAAAGATAAACCACTTCGTATAAAAAGTTAGACGAAACAGTTGTGAAAAGCATATCGCATAATAAGCTATTCATATATTAAGCATAAACAAATAGCTATCATCGTACAAAAGTGCCAAATGATAACTCAAACATTCAAGCATTAATACATAAACAACTAAACATAAATATCACTTTAACACACAGGCAGAAATAGTTAAGAGATAAAAGTACCATTTATAACTAGTTCTACTCATGAGCTTCAAGCAATAATGACTTATCTCTTCTTAATCCAACATCTACTAAGAGTACAAAAGTGCAACATCAGTAGTAGATATTAAACGCAGATATCAATAAATCATGTTCCATTCATTCATCAAAACCTCCTCGGAGGGTGCAAAAGTGCATGTTCTGAGGACAAGTTTTTGACAAATTTCAAGACCCTTCTCTAAATGCATGAGAAGGGTTTAAATACTACTAACTAAATATAAAAATAATTTATTACAAAAATCTAGGATACGATTTAAATGACCGTCCTCCTTTTAGGCAAAAAAAATAAATCAAAACTAATACTAAATCTAAAATTAAAACTTAACAACTAACTACTTGTGAATCTGTTCTTTGAAATTGCAAGTGTTCAGCATTGATTTGAGAAGAGTAGGCTGGCCGACTTCAGATTTTAACTGTCCTGTGAAAATGGAATTGGCAAGAGCTGGCGCTATCTTCTCGGCAGAATTGATGATACATTTGAGATTCATGCACTGGATGTGTGGTTTTACCAAACATGCCCAATAAGAATCCCAATTTAACTTTGTTAATATTTTAATCGATTCTGCCTTTTCTTGAGCCTTCTGTCTCCAGTCTGTTTGTAGTTGTTGCGCTTTTGGTAGGTACCCTGGAGTAGTTTCTGAGATCAGATTTTCATTGCGAAAATTTTCATTTATGCAATCAATAATATTGCTTGATTTTGTGGTTGATTCCTCTGCTGCTTGCTCTGCTTTCCTGATTTTTGCATCCCAATTATTAAAGAGCATTACTTTGTGATTGTCATTGATTATTGGTGCACCTGATTTTTTCCCCTCCTCTGTTTCTTTCCAAGCTAAATAGTCAGTAACTCTTTTATCAATTAAATCATAATCATGTCGTAATTCTACGACATGATTAGTGATTTTATCACTTTCTTCACAATAAGAGTTCCATTGTAATATTCTTTGGCATCATATTTCCTGTTGTTGCAGTAGTTGATCATTTAGGGAAATAGACTATGTGATGAATTTTGTAAGCTTGGGATCATCCTTGTGCATCTCTTTCACATCCTGTAGCTGTTTATCTTTTTCGGCCAAGCTATTCTGATATCCTATCTGCATTTTTTGGAAGTCTTGCTGTAATTTTTCAAGTTGTTTATGTGCTTCATTGATGGCATTGGCTTGTTGCAGTTGTTGTTGCAGAACCTGTACTTGATCTTCTTTTTCATTCAATAATTTTCGTACCTCAGATGCTTTATCAATGGCTGCAGAGGCATATGCTCCTGTGATCTGAGATAATTTGGTGAGATTTTCAGTTGGATCAGTAGTAGGATCTTTCCATAAGACATCTAATTGTTCTGCATCATGAGAGAGCACATTTTCCAATTTTCTTTTCTTCCTTTGCCTTATTACCATTGCCTTGTGTTGTGGACTATAGAATACATCAAGAGGAGGAATTTCCTCTACTTTGAGCATGAGTTTAGAGGATGGGGTAATGGGAATATGTTCCGTTTCCGAGACATTGGTAGTTACTGCTGTGACTATATTTTTTGTTGTCTATACATTACTCACAGGTGTTTGTGTGTTCTGTCCTTCAATATTAATAAAATCATTGAATGTCTCCCATTCCTTATCTAATTCAGTTATGACTAATGGGTGCTGTACAATGAGAGGGGGAATATTTAACTGTGGAGAGGTTGAAACCTGTTGCTGTGAAAGCTCCTTTGACTGGGAAGTATCCCTTATTGACCCTTCACTTTTATCATGGTCATTGTCAGACCTCTTAGATTTTTTAGAGGTTTCTTTCTCAGACTTAGACTTAGACCTATCTGTACCTGAACTTTCACTGAGACTGATACTGGGAGTTGGTTCCCTTACGGGTTCCAAATTTAATTTATCCAAAGGAATATTAGTCAACCTCCTTTCTTTGTATATCTTGAATTTTTGAAATTCTGCTGGAGGAAACCGTATTTGAGCCGAATGTAGAACCTCTTTAAGTGTGCTTTTTTCTTGGAACATGTCATCAAAAAGATCATCTTCTTTATAAAATACTCTTATTTTGACTGCAGTAGTGAAATTTTTAACAATATCATAGGGGTCGAATGGTCTTCTTGGAAATTTGAATAAATGTAAACATGTAATGTTGTTTACTTCTTTGAATGCATGACCAACATCAAATAATGAAAAGGCCCCACAGGCCACAGGAAATTGTGCCCAGATAGCCTTTTTTTTTCCTTCAAATCTTTAGTCAAACCTCCTTCTCCACGGTTTTGATAATCAATTTCTTGCGCCATGAGTTTGTCAAGGACATACAAAGGTAAAACATGAGGGGAAGAAAAACTTCCAAATACCCTAACATATGTAAACAATTCTTCTCCAAACCATCTCACAACAGGAAGTATGTCTACCTCTGCTTCAGGAGAAAACCTTGGAGCATCTTTATCATATAACATTATGTACAGGGGCAACATGATTCCATGGCAAATCTTGTAAAAATAGGGAATGAACTTTGAATCCCAAAATTCTTTGTGATAAACATGAATGGGTAGGGGAACTTGAGTTGTCCATTTCCAACCCATTAAAGGAAACTTAGAAACATAACAGATTGAATCCATTACATAAGCAGATAAGTAAAAAGGGGGATAAATTCTCTGAAAAACAGTTCTTTTGGACCGATAATTCAAAATAGTTGTGGCTAAGTTGTCAGATAATATCTTAGCCCAATCGAAAATAGTAGCATTAACAACAGAATTCAATAACAGTAGCCATTCAGATGAAAAATTATTAATATTTGGCTTTCCAGAAAGCCTACAGAGCATAGCAGCAGCAAAGAAATATAGAGAAGTGAGAGAGCCAGTACTATACATACCGTGTCTATACTTTTTTAATGGTTCATCTCTCCTTGACCAGTCCTTGGTGCATTCTGGTAGGTTTTCATTTTCTTTGGCAAACTTTTCTATGAACTATTTGTTATAAGTCGCCTGTGGCTCTGACAAATGATACATGAGTCTCAAATCTTGTGGAGTAAATGTGCCAATGAGCTCTTGACCATGATTCTTAAAATTTTTGTTCATAATATTAGTACTGTCGAGTACCCATTTAACCATGTCTGTGTATGGAAGAATTCTAGGTCTCGCTACTATCCGGTGCAAGAATGAACAAGCTAGCTCTATAATGGACTCATCAGAAGACCCATGTGAGTCTGCAGTAGCTGTAACCTCCATTACTCTGGGGTTCTCTTCCTCAAATAGATTATACATGCCCTCCCAAGTAGTAATAACAGCATCTTTGTTACAGGCGGTGTCTGTATACAAGGGCGTCATTTCTTTATGTTCAGAACTCAAAGCCTTTTCTTTCTTTCCCATAATACCTTGAATACTACTTTGCATAGTTTTCTGTTCTTCGCTCCTGCAGTTTACAAATTAAGTGAGAATAATGATAGGAAAAAGGTGACGGGAAAGTTTTAAATGCTGAAGATGTATAAAATATATCACCTTACGTGAAATAGCTCTTCGATTAGAATGAAACCATATTTCATTAATGATTGACAACCAATTCATTGATTAACATTAAAGTGCATAACGGGGTCTCGATTTATGGAGAAATCTTCTTCGTACAATGAGCCTTAAGGACCTGCAATAAGGCAATCTATGATTTTCTTCGCAATATCGCAGATCGCAGTATCGCAGATTGCAATATCGCAATACCACAACATCGCAATATCACTTTATTGCAACATCGCAATATCGCATTATCACAACATCGCAATACTGCAACATCGAAAAATCGCAATACCGCAACATCGCAATATCGCATTATCGCAACATCGCAAAATCGCTAAAGCGGAACGTGTGACAATCATCCGTTAACATATTTTTTTGCGACATGCGATTTGCGATATGTGCCATTGCATATCGGTGATTGTGATATTTTTCAGCGTAGAATATGACATGTGATGCAATGAATATTTTTCATGCATAGTTTCACATTTCAATTTTAGAATTCTTCTTGTAAAGAGTTATTCATTACCTATTTGCGATGCGATATTTCTTTAAAGATTGATTTTTATTCTATACTATCATAAAACTTAAGTTTTTTAGATTTTTCAAAGAATATTATCCTAAGTTTATGATAGTAAGTTTTATTGAAAAAAAACGGAAATACAAGCACTAACCGATTTTTTTAAATTTTTTACTAAGGGTCCCCACTTATTTAGTATTAGTGATGATACTAAATAAGAAGGGGGGTTGTTGTTGGCCACAACAATTGGTGATTCACTCGGAAGGCAGTTAACCTACTGCTTTTCTTTTTGAATTTTCTAGACTTTCAAAATGAAGATTTTGAAAATCATTTATTATGAAAGACAAAGAGTATTCTTTTATCTATTAATGATATTTGTTTCTTCTATATTCAACTGACTGCCACTTCTCAGAAGCCAGTCCCCTTGTATCTATATGATCACTACTTGGTTTTATAGAGACCACTCAGGCTTCTACGTCATCAGTTTGCAATATGCTCATTTAGCAGTGGTGAGCCTCTGCTGCAGTGACGTGTAACTATGAGGTTACTGTTATGACGATGATCATATCCTGCCAGAAATGTCAACAATTTTCTAGATAAATCCATCACACTTATTTCTTTCATTATTTTTATCTTTAAAAGTATCTCTTGGTTTATTGTATTCTCTATGACAGTTCCATTCACTTGATTTATAACTTTGCTGAACAAGTTGGCTCGTGATGAGACCCCTTGTCTTTTGATTGCAACAATATTGATTCATTTCCCTGCTTTGGTATGAAGTATTGGCAAAGTCAGCAAGCTATAATATCTATGATCATGATAAGTCAGCTCGTGATGAGACCTCTTACTCTTTAAGTTAAAGTGTATCATTGGATTATTCTCTGAACATTGTAATTTCCTAGGTGGGGAGGAAGTCATTGTTTCCTTAAGAAGTTTTGGACGACAATGGTAGAGTTTTTGGAAAGAAATTTTTAACAGAGAATCTTCATTTTGTTATTGATACTTTTCATTAGACTGATATAAAACAATTTCCCACTAAAAGTTTCTTTTTATCAAAATTTTCAAAGTTGAAACTAGTATCATTTGTAGGTTTAAAGCTTTTAACTGTATCCTTCAATAATAATGATCAATTTCTTAGAATAATTCTATTTATACAAGTGAAAAAAAAAAATCTAAAGGAGAATTTGTATCTTTTTCGTGAATTCCAAATGTAACCATTAACAACTGGTTTTATTATGAAAAATAATAAAAACTAATATACAAAATAGGAGAATGATCTCCTATGGAAAATATTTTTTGAGGATTTGTCCATTAACAGGTAAAGATTCTCTTTTTCCTGTTAAATACTGTAACATAAAAGTAGATGGACCTATGATCTCTGTGATTTGGAAAGGACCAAGCCACATTCGTTGAAATTTGGTATGTTTTCATTTTTCCTCATGAGCCTTGTCCCATTTTAAAACTAGATCTCCGACCTGAAAATCCTTTCTGGATATCATCTTTGAATCAAAAGAAGCATTAACTAATGCTTGGTGATGAGCATGAGTTATTTTGGCGTGTTCTCTTTGTTCTTCTAGGTTAATTATTTCTAGCTGTCTTAGTTGTAAGAAAGAATTTGGTGCTTCATCAATATATTGAACTAAGGCCAAAGAAGGAATTGCTAGATGAGTTGGAAGAACCACTTCTTTCCCATAAACTAAATTAAAGGGAGAAGTGCCAATGGAGGCTTTCTGTGTTATTCGATCTGCCCATAAAGCATATATTAAAGACTTATGCAAATTTTTGTGATTATGATCAATGGTTCACTTAATGATTCTGATTAAGTTTTTATTTGTAGATTCAGCTAACCCATTTCCTTGTGGATAATAATTGGTAGAGTATTTAAGTTTGAAACCTCTCTTGAGTGAAAATTCAGTCATAGCATTACCAGAAAAATATGATGCATTATCAAACATTAAAGTAGAAGGTAAACCAAACCTAGTGATTATGAACTGATCTATGAACTCGATGATATGATCGGTATTAGTAGTTTTAAGAGGAACTGCTTCTACCCATTTAGTAAAATAATAAGTTGATGTAATGATATACCTATGTTGCTTAGAAGAGTGAGGAACGATCTCACCTATTATATCCAATCCCCATTTATCAAAAGGTTGTTCAATGTTGACTGGTTGTAACGGCAATGATGGTTTCTTTTGTCTTCCACCAGCGGTTTGACAAACTTGACATTTCCTTATGTAGCTATGTGAGTCTCTGAATAATGTGGGACAGTAATAGCCTGCTCGAAGGATTTTATGTGCAGTAGAATCTCCAACATAATGTCCACCTGTTGGCCCATCGTGAAGTTCCTGCAAGACTTTTTCAACTTCAAATTTCTCAAGATATCTAAGGAGAATAGAATCATAATTCATTCTAAAAAGAACATTATTCACAAGCTGATATTGTTTTGTCTTCAACCTTAGAGCTCTTTTCTTCGTGTAATCGAGATTCGGAGGATCATATCCATTCTTTAGATAAAATATGATATCAGCATATAATGATTCAACATCATTTAGGCTTACCTCATACATTTGTATCTCTGCAGATGGTTTCTCAGAAATAAGCGATGCTACCGCTAGTATTTTGCAAAAGCCTTGACCTCTTACAATACTTGCTGATTTTATTTCTACATCATATTCTTGTAAGGCAATAATCCAATTGGCTCTTTTCTCATCCACATCTTTCTATACTAAGAGATCTCTTACCACTGGAAACGGTACTATGATTTTTGTATGGGTTTTAAGTAGAAAGGGTCTGAAATATTTAATTGCTTTGAAAAGAGCATAAGCTTGTTTCTCTACATCTGAATAATTCAACTTAGCTCCCTATAAACTTGAACTGAAAAATGCAATTGGGGCTTCTACCTTGTCTTTTATTTGCTTGAGTGAGTATCGCAGAATATCATTTACAGAGGAAAATGTATACAAAATAAAAGGATCGGAAAAATTTGGAGTTGCTAAAGATGGAGCATTAACAATTTCTTGTTTGATCAGATTGAATGCCTCATATTCATTTTGGCCCCATTTGAAGTTTGAATTTTTTTTAATCATTGCTTGTAAAGGAGATACAATTCTTGAAAAATATGGCACAAATCTCCTTACAAAATTAATCTGGCCAAGGAAATATTTCATAGTTTTCTTGTTGTGAGGTAAGGGTATTTTAGAAATCTCCTTGATTCTATCAGGATCAATATGAATTCCAGATTTTGACACTATGAATCCAAGAATTTTTCCTTTAGTTAATGCAAAAAAATAATTTTTTGGGTTAAGTGAAATTCCATACCTTTACACCGTTGAAAGATATGTTTTAAATCTCTAAGACGATTACCTTATTTCTTGGAATATACAGTTATATCATCCAAATAAATTACCACTGATTTGTTAACTAATCCCTTGAAAGCGATGTCCATGGCCCTCTGAAATGTGGCACCAGGGTTGATCAGACCAAAAGGCATCTTTTGATATGCATAAGTGCCCCATTTGGTTCTGAATGTGGTTTTCAATTGATCATCAAGATGAACCAACACTTGGTTGTAGCCAGAGAAACCATCTAAGAAAGACATTAATTCTGATCCTGTAACTGCCTGTAATATTTGCTCCATAGGAGGCAAAGGAAAATTATCTTTTTGGCAGGCTTTGTTAAGATTTTGAAAGTCAATGAAAATTCTAATGTCTCTGTTCTTCTTTCTAATGGGAACCATATTGGAAACCCATTTAGAATGTCGAACGGGAAAAATAATCTTGGCTTTCAATAACTTGTTGAGTTTAGATTTGATTTGATTTTCTAGATTGGGATGGATCTTTCTCAGCTTTTGTTGGACAGGTTTTTTATCATTTATCATTGGGATAGTATGTTGGATGATAGAAGCGTCATAAGTTTTGAGTTCATTGTAGTTCCAAGCAAAGACACTTTTTTATTATTTCAAGAGACGAACATATGCTAATTTTTCTTCAGGAGCTAGGCCTAGGCCTAGGTTGATATTCTGTGGTTTGGTATCAGTTCCTAGATTTACTAATTCATAATTTAAAGTTGAAATTTGTAGTTTTTAATTGGTAGATCTTTTGAATCGATCTTTCAAATCATAAAGGTCTTCTAACTTGACTACTGACTTTGGAATAACATTATTAGTGCTATTTTCTTGCAATTTTCTGTCATGTTGGTCCTCATCAATTATCTGATTGGTGTAAGATCCTTCAGATGTGAGGAAGCTTACAATATCAGGATCATCATTGAAATTTCTCCAATTGGTAATGTTATCAGGAATCGAGGGTCTAAAAATTAATTCGATTGAAAATTGATCAGGGCTATAGTCTTCTGAAGGAATGAGTTTGGAAGCTACGTTAGCTATGAGGTCTGCACTAGCATTCTGGAGTCTGGGAATTGATGAGATATTGAATGCTATAAAGTGTTCAGTCAGATCTTGAACTAAAGATTGATAATGTTTTAAATGACCTGATAAACAATGTATAGTATTGCGTACATGTTTGATTACAATTTTAGAATCCCCGAAAACTTGTAGATATTTGATGTCTAATCCGATTGCTTTGTATAATCCTTGGACTAAAGCCTCGTATTCTGCGATATTATTGGTGCAATCGAACTCGAATCTGCAAGTTAGCATAATTTTGTTTCCTTCTGGACTAACAAACACGCATCCTGCTCCTGCTCCTTCATTAGACTTAGAACCATCAAAAAATAACTTCCAAAATAAATCAAGAGTATCTACAAAATTAATGCATTTAGAACTATCTGTTTGAGAAAAAATTTCTATTTGAGATAAAATAGAATGTTCTAAGTAAGGTGAAGTATGAGCATTGAAATTTCCTAAGAAAGAATCAACTAAATAGTTGCCAATGATATTATTGTTGTATGCAACTGGTTCATTTTCTCCTTCCAGTTCTGTTACTATGTATTTCTGATGTTTTTCTCGCTCAACCTTTATCTGATTTGGTTTACCATTGTAAGGAAGCCACATGTGCGACCAATCAGTTGCAAAGTATCCATGAATTTTTTCTGACCAATCTCTGCTAAGAATTAAGCCATAAAATTCTGGAATATCTGCAACTAAAATGTCGATAACTTGACATACCTTTGGATTAGATGACAGCCTTATGGTAACCTGATTTAATTCGCCAATCACTTCAACTTGCGATCGATCTAACTAAACTATGTGCACCATAGATTTTTGTGGTTGAATGTTCAATTTTGCACATATTAATTTTGGTAGAATATTAGATGAAGCTCCAGAATCCACTAAACAATTATGCAAATTTTTATTGAAAACTTCATAAGTAAGAAGAAATGGAGGAGTATGAGATCTCGACCTTCCTCCAATTAAAGTGATATTTTCTAGATCAAATTTACTAATCGCATTAGTTGGAGGTCTTCCCATTTCGTTGGAAGCTTGAGAGATTACAGGATCGGGTAAAGGTTTTTCTGGTACAACATGTAATTCTTTCAAAATTACCTTTTGCTGGTGTTTTAACTTGCTCAATTCATAAAAAGTGATGTTAGCCCTAGTCTTCTTCATGTCTTATATGATATTATACTCCATTTCATCTGAAACGATCAGTTTTTTTGATGGAGTTGATGGATCTGTTTGGACTTGGCTAATTTGAGTTGCTTTAGATGTCATTTTCTTGGCTGCAACTTTATCCTTAGTCATTGAGCTTGCGCTCTTTGGCTTAGGAGTAGGTTGAGGAGGATCAAGTTTATTTCCACTTTGAGTGCTAACCGGGGATGCTTCTTGATCTTCCTCATCTGGGAGGATGAAATCCCACATACCTTGTACCTCTACAACTTCTTCTTCATCAGTAGTTTCTTCAGTAGCAATCTCCTCTTCTTCTTCTTCTGATTCAACATTAGTAATAGAATTTTGCGGCTTTGAATCAGTCGAAGGGTTTCTTCTATAAGGCTTGAAAGAATTTTTAGAAGATGTTTCTGCCACTTGTTTCTTAATTTCAACCATTTCGTTGGACATGGTTTTCAAAACTTTGTGCAATCCTTCTAAATTGAATGGATCTTTCGATTGTTTTTTCTTGGGTTCTTCCTTAAAAGTAACCTTCTTGGATTTTCGTTCCTCTATTGCATTTTTATTTTCTAGAGCAATGATACGTTTCTCTACTGCTATTGCTTCTTTCATATTGTTAGCTAAAGTTGTTTTGTTATCCCTATCAACGAAGATTTCTATATTTGATGGTAAAGCAGAAATATACCATTCACTTCGCACTTCTTCGCTAGGCTTGGAAGCAGTAGGAATTTTATTTAACAGTTTATTGAAACGTGAATTAAAATCCTTGATGGGTTCTTTTGACTTAGCTCGAAGATTGGATAGGTCATTGATCAGTGCAGTTGTAGACCTATCATCACCGAATTTAGTCAAAAATTGATCTTGAAAGATATCCCAACTAGTAATAGATCCAGATGGTAATGAAAAATACCATGTTCCAGCTGCTCCTTGCAGAGTATAGGGAAAAAGTCAGACGACAACATCTTCATTAGTAACTCCATTGAGATTTATGGACAACATAAAGTTATTTATATGTTCTTCCACTAGCATGTCTGCTTCAGGATTAAACTTAGGCAACCATTTTTCAGGATGGGCCAGTAATTGACTCAAGGGTGCAGGCATTAAGACTACCCCTGGATTATTCCATGGAGATTGAGCCTTCGCTGAAATACTAACAGAGGAAAGTGCAGAAGACGATCCCTGTGGTTGGGAAGATGAGGATATTATGATTCCAGATGTTTGAGAAGGAGATGTAGAAGTTCCAGTGGACTGACAGACGACAATCTGAAGTGGAGGGGTGGATGGTTGACTTTGCAGTGAAGAGGTTGAGATGAATGATGATGATGATGAAAGAGTCTCACTATCAGACCCTTTAGGTGATTTCATTGCGCTCTTCCTTGTAGGTAGAGGTAATTCAGTTGGATGAATGCCAAGCTTTTCGTTCTGTAATCTGGTAAGGGGATGAGCAGGATTATATTGCGAAGTCACACTGCCTTGAGATTTATCAGATCTTTGAGGTGATATTGAAAATCGCTGAAGTTTATGAATCAAAGATTCAACTTCAGGAGGTTCAATAGCATATTCTTCTGAAAAGTCAGGGTTTGTGGCAGTGACTGTTGTTCTTTCGACTTCTAGCTCTAGATTTAAAGATTCTATGTGCGATGGAGAATTCAGGGGAGATGGTGAGGGCGATTTACTCTCAGAATGGTATTTAGATTTTGACTTACTTGCCATTCATAGTTCGGGGCCCTCCTTCTAGCGCCAAATATGTTTAAGCCCCAAAAATCGGGTCTACAACAAGGGGGATACCCACCCGGTCTGGACCTTCGTTAGCAGCTCCTTTTCCGTTTGGTATAGTGGGTCCGACTGGGGATAATGGGACCAGTTTCCCAATATGTGTATGTGTGTGTTGAGAATTGATATTTCCTTTCTAAAAGTTCCTAAGTGAAATGATTTTATTCTAATTCTAATCTATAACATGCAATTGTATTCTAATTAAACAGAAATATATAATTCTAAACTAACCCGGGATGTAATATTTTCTTTATTCGATCTAAAATGATTTCAAATAACAATTGGTAATAAATATCATTCAATTGTTATAAGAAAAGAATTCAATAAATATAAACCACTTCGTATAAAAAGTTAGACGAAACAGTTGTGAAAAACATATCGCATAATAATCTATTCATATATTAAGCATAAACAAATAGCTATCACCATACAAAAGTGCCAAATCATAACTCAAACATTCAAGCATTAATACATAAACAACTGAACATAAATATCACTTTAACACAAAAGCAGAAATAGTTAAGAGATAAAAGTACCATTTATAACTAGTTCTACTCATGAGCTTCAAGCAATAATGACTTATCTCTTCTTAATCCAACATCCACTAAGAGTACAAAAGTGAAACATCAGTAGTAGATATTAAACGCAGATATCAATAAATCATGTTCCATTCATTCATCAAAACCTCCTCGAAGGGTGCAAAAGTGCATGTTCTGAAGACAAGTTTTTGACAAATTTCAGGACCCTTCTCTAAATGCATGAGAAGGGTTTAAATACTACTAACTAAATCTAAAAACAATTTATTACAAAAATGTAGGATACGGTTTAAATGACTGTCCTATTTTTAGTCAAAAAAATAAAGCAGAACTAATACTAAATCTAAAATTAAAACTTACAACTAACTACTTGTGAATCTGTTCTTTGAAATTGCAAGTGTTCAACATTGATTTGAGAAGAGTAGGCTGGCCAAATTCAGATTTTAACTGTCCTGTGAAAACAGAATTGGCAAGAACTGGCGCTATCTTCTCGGCAGAATTGATGATACATTTGAGAGTCATGCACTGGCTATGTGGTTTTACCAAACATGCCCAATAAGAATCCCAATTTAACTTTGTTAATCTTTTAATCGATTCTGTCTTTTCTTGAGCCTTCTGTCTCCAGTCTGTCTGTAGTTGTTGTGCTTTCGGTAGGTACCCTGGAGTAGTTTCTGAGATCATATTTGCATTGTGAAAATTGTCATTTATGCAATCAATAATATTGCTTGATGTTGTGGTTGATTCCTCTGCTGCTTGCTCTGCTTTCCTGATTTGTGCATCCCAATTATTAAAGAGCATTACTTTGTGATTGTCATTGATTATTGGTGCACCTGCTCTTTTCCCCTCCTCTGTTTCTTGCCAAGCTAAATAGTCAGTAACTCTTTTATCAATTAAATCATAATCATGTTGTAATTCTACGACATGATTAGTGATTTTATCACTTTCTTCACAATAAGAGTTCCATTGTAATATTATTTGGCATAATATTTCCTGTTGTTGCAGTAGTTGATCATTTAGGGAAATAGACTCTGTGATAAATTATGTAAGCTTGGGATCATCCTTGTGCATCTCTTGCACATCCTGTAGCTATTTTTCTTTTTCGTCCAAGCTATTCTGATATCCTATCTGCATTTGTTTGAAGTCTTGCTATAATTTTTCAAGTTGTTTCTGTGCTTCATTGTTGGCATTGGCTTGTTGCAGTTGTTGTTGCAGAACCTGTACTTGATCTTATTTTTCATTCAATAATTTCCATACCTCAGATGCTTTATCAATGGCTGCAGAGGCATATGCTCCTGTGATCTGAGATAATTTGGTAATATTTTCAGTTGGATCAGTAGTAGGATCTTGCCATAAGACATCTAATTGTTCTGCATCATGAGAGAGCACATTTTCCAATTTTATTTTCTTCATTTGGCTTCTTACCACTGCCTTGTGTTGTGGACTATAGAATACATCAAGAGGAGAAATTTCCTCTATTTTGAGCATGAGTTTAGAGGATGGGGTAATGGGAATATGTTTCGTTTCCGACACAATGGTAGTTACTGCTGTGACTATATTTTTTGTTTTCTGTACATTACTCACAGGTGTCTGTGTGTTCTTTCCTTAAATATTAATCAAATCATTGAATGTCTCCCATTCCTTATCTAATTCAGTTCTGACTAATGGTTGTTGCACAATGAGAGGGGGAATATTTAACTGTGGAGAGGTTGAAACCTGTTGCTGTGAAAGCTCCTTTGACTGGGCAGTATCCCTTACTGACCCTTCACTTTTATCATGGTCATTGTCAGACGTCTTAGAGTTTTCAGAGGTTTCTTTCCTGGACTTAGACTTAGACCTATCTACCACTAAGACTGATACTGGGAGTTGGTTCCATTACGGGTTCCAAACGTAATTTATCCAAAGGAATAGTACTCAACCTCCTTTCTCTGTATATCTTGAATTCTTGAAATTCTGCTGGAGGAAACCGTATTTGAGCCGAATGTAGAACCTCTTTAAGTGTGCTTTTTTCTTGGAACATGTCATCAAAAAGATCATCTTCTTTAGAAAATACTCTTATTTTGACTGCAGTAGTAAAATTTTTAACAATATCATAGGGGTCGAATGGTCTTCTTGGAAATTTGAATAAATGTAAACATGTAATGTTGTTTACTTCTTTGAATGCATGACCAACATCAAATAATGAAAAGGCCCCACAGGCCACAGGAAATTGTGGCCAGATAGCCTTCTTTTTGTCCTTCAAATATTTAGTCAAACCTCCTTCTCCACAGGTTTGATAAGCAATTTCTCGCGCCATGTGTTTGTCAGGGACATACAAAGGTAAAACATGAGAGGAAGAAAAACTTCCAAATACCCTAACATATGTAAAAAATTCTTCTCCAAACCATCTCGCAACAGGAAGTATGTCTACCTCTGCTTCAGGAGAAAACCTTGGAGCATATTTATCATATAACATTATGTACATGGGTAACATGATTCCATGGAAAATCTTGTAAAAATAGGGAATGAACTTTGAATCCCACAATTGTTTGTGATAAACATGAATGGGTAGGGGATCTTGAGTTGTCCATTTCTAACCCATTAAAGGAAACATAGAAACATAACAGATTGAATCCATTACATAAGAAGATAAGTAAAAAGGGGGATAAATTCTCCGAAAAACAGTTTTTTTGGACCGATAATTCAAAATAGCTGTGGCTAAGTTGTCAGATAATATCTTAGCCCAATCGACAATAGTAGCATTAACAACAACATTCAATAATGGTAGCCATTCAGAGGAAAAATTATTAATATCCGGCTTTCCAGAAAGCCTAGAGAGCATAGCAGCAGCAAAGCAATATCGAGAAGTGAGAGAACCAGTACTATACATACCGTGTTTATCCTTTTTTAATGGTTCGTCTCTCCTTGACCAGTCCTTGGTGCATTCTACCAGGTTTTCATTTTCTTTGGCAAACTTTTCCATGAACTATTTGTTATAAGTCGCCTATGGCTCCGGCAAATGATACATGAGTCTCAAATCTTGTGGAGTAAATGAGCCAATGAGCTCTTAACCATGAGTCTTAAACTGTCTATTTGTAATATCAGTACTGTCGAGTACCCATTTAACCATGTCTGTGTATGGAATAATTCTAGGTCTCACTGGTATTCGGTGCAAGAATGAGCAAGCTAGCTCTGTAATGGACTCATCAAAAGACCCATGTGAGTCTGCAGTAGCTGTAACCTCCATTACTCTGGCGTTCTCTTCCTCAAATAGATTATACATGCCCTCCAAAGTAGTAATACCAGCGTCTTTGTTACAGGTGGTGTCTGTATACAAGGGCGTCATTTCTTTATCTTCAGAACTCAGAGCCCTGTATTTCTTTCCCATAATAACTTGAATACTGCTTTGTATATTTTTCTGTTCTTCGCTCCTGCATTTTACAAATTAAGTGAGAATAATGATAGGAAAAAGGTGACGGGAAAGTTTTAAATTCTGAAGACGTATAAAATATATCACCTTACGTGAAATAGCTCTTCGATTAGAACGAAACCATATTTCATTAATGATTGAAAACCAATTCATTGATTAACATTAAAGTGCATAACGGGGTCTCGATTTATGGAGAAAGCTTCTTCATACAACGAGCCTTAAGGACCTGCGATAAGGCGATCTACGATTTGCTTCGCAATATCGCAGATTGCAATATTGCAATACCGCAACATCGCAATATCACTTTATCACAACATCGCAATATCGCATTATCGCAACATCGCAATACCGCAACATCACAAAATCGCAATACCGCAACATCGCAATATCGCATTATCGCAACATCACAAAATCGCTGAAGCGAAACGTGTGACAATCATCCGTTAACATATTTTTTTGCGACATGCGATTTGTGATATGTACCATCGCATATCGGTGATTGTGAGATTTTTTAGCGTAACATATGACATGCGATGCGATGAATATTTTTCATGCATAGTTTCGCATCGCAATTTTAGAATTCTGCTTGTAAAGAGGTATTCATTACCTATTTGCGATGCGATATTTCTTTAAAGAATGATTTTTATTCTATCCTATCATAAAACTTAAGTTTTTTATATTTTTCAAAGAATATTCTCCTAAGTTTATGATAGTAAGTTTTATTGAAAAAAAACGAAATACAAGCACTAACCGATTTTTTTAAATTTTTTACTAAGGGTCCCCACTTATTTCGTATTAGTGATGATACTAAATAAGAAGGGGGGTTGTTGCTGGCCACAACAAACCTATGCTACAAGAATCAAACTTTGCTATAGGACTTTCGCATGACTACATGACTCACATTTCTACTATACAACTCTCATTTTACTTAGGCATGTACTCTATGTTATCTCTATTATGGATATGATTTCAGTCGGTCTCGCATATCTGTAATGTTCATAATCTCACATTCTTGACATCAATACATATTATGTATGGAATTATCCGTTTGTGATATTTTTTTCATCATTATAGAGTATTTATGGCATCGAAACCATGTCTTATATATTTATGTGGCATCCTTTCTCTATGTCAGTCGAATAGAATTCATGACATCAAATTATATGCCTCTTGCATGATATATGATCTTGCATGGTATCATCATGATTATTTAGAATTTCATGCATCATTATTTCTGTCACATCGAATCTTCAATATGGTAACATAACATTGGATGGAACTATAGTGGCTCATTATTATTGAATCTCCAATATGGTAACATAAAATTGGTTGGATGTAACCGTACTCCTCCCAAATTTACCCACTTTCACTGGCTTACCTGAGGTAAACATGAGTTGAGGGTAAATATTATAAGACTCAAGCTCCTATATCACCTTAAGGAAATGGAGTCGAAAACTAAAGACCTTACTGACTTCCCTTCGGTGTTACAGGACCTTTAGGAGAAGCCCAAGCCCTCCAGGTGTCCAACACATGAGATAACTCTCTTTTTCACTGAAATAGAGCCTTTTTCACTCCCTTTCCCAAGAATTAAAGTGAATATAGGTATCTTCTCACTCCCATAGGTCTGCCTGCTAGTGACTGTGAAATTTTCCAGTTACTTATATGTCAGTGACCTCGAATTTTGAGCCACTTTTTCAGGGCTCCGACTAAGGCCTCTACCCAAAACTCAATGAAACTTCTAGAAAATATTAATGATATATAAACAAATCTTATAAACAAAAATTTGAGCCATGAATTGACCGAAACTCTCCCAACCGGGACTAACATTCCGTCAAACACTTGGTAAACATGCAACCTACAGGTCATGAATGCATATCTGAACAAAAGGATTTGAAAACTTATCTGAGGTTTAGCAAGAAGGGCCAATGCCTTCTCACAATATTTTTCATAACACCAATTATGTTTTTCATTCATTATTCATTTAGTTACAAGTAAAAACATGATGAGAGGCATGATTAATATTTGTCATAAAATCATGCTTATAACCAACATATAACCAAATAAATAACAATGATAGAAAAACCATTAAAACCACATAATAACAAGTGAATTTACTCATAAAAAGCAAGAGGAAATTAGCTCTTATTAAACATATGAAAAATCCAACCAGGTTTGGGACTTCCACGTACCACCCAACCATAGATTGGGCTAAATAAAATCTCTCTTTCATCCAATCACCCTTGTGCCATTTCCAAGCATTAATGTGGTATCTCATGGGATAAAACAATCCAAAAACAAATAATTGAATCCATAGGTTAAACCACATCCACCCTCACCATATCGTGATCTCACCTAAACCACTGTTGATATCACAAAACTAAAATGAGCTTGGATGCCTAAGAATTCCTTCACCATCACTGGAGGAATTTTTCTGTCTCCACCCACATGTTGAGGGCTTACCGAAGAAAACCATCTCCACCCCCAACCCTTTGGATTTTCCTAAAACCACCTCATCTAGATCCAAATTATTCTGACAATCCAAAGCTCAATCAAGAAATAATCCCATGACACAATGGCTATCCAGAAATGGAAAGGAAAGCTAAAACCATTGTTAAAACCCAGCAAAACACATTCCACCTACAGAAAAGGAATAAAATACCAACATGCACATACCATGCATGTCAAAAAAAGCTAGGAAATCATACATGCAACCTATTACCTTGATTTGGAGATCATGTGTTATGCTTTTTGGCTTGAGGGGTCTTGACCTAGGTTCGGTGTGCAAGGTTTGCCAACAAACCCCTCTACTACTGGCCCTTTCGGCAGTGACTTACTTTCGTAGGTCAAAGTCTCACCCGAAGTAGTATGGGTGGGTGCTGGAACCAGGTTTCCGCACCCTGAGAAAGGAAGGGTAAGGCAAGCAGGGCTGTGCTCTGTTCTGTAATTCCCAAATTACCTTGTTTCTTCGTAGGGTTAAGTATGTATCTATTTGCATCCACGTGCACTAGATCTATAATTATATGTTTCTATAACATCAACATAGCATTTATATAAATAGATCAGGATAGATCTAGATCCAAGCATTCAGTACATAGACCTTCGCAGCGAAAAGACAGAAAATAAATAACACAACAATTATCAGCAATTCATACAACAGTACTCAGAGATTCAGATCTCTAATAATCCTTTGCATTCATTCATTCATCAATCTTTCCTTACAATTCCCTTCCTAACCTGCGCACACAACAGCAGGGTCCGCACACAGCTGGACTAGGATTTCCACGCACACAGCCAGCAGCAATCCGTTCCCTAAAACCCAAACAAATAGCTTACACAACAGATCGCATCAATAGCTCATCAATTCATATCCTTTTTGATACAAAATACATCTCTATTTATAATAATCTAGCCTCGACTTTCCTATGTTGCACAACCCATGGTTTTCGGACCCCTAGTTTACCCTTTGACCCATTACAATGTGTTTAGGGCTTTGACCCACCCCAAAACACCTCCTCTTATGCTAAATATAACCAAAAAAATAAAAATTGGCCCAGTTTCGTAGCTTGTTAGGAGACCCCGTTCCAATAGTCCCCCAACACAATCTTGTGACTCATCCCGAGTCACTGCATTGATGCGACCACGTAGTCTGCAGCCTGGTATGGTTTGAGGCAACTACCATTGACAAAGCTAGGAATGAGATCACAGTGCAAGGTAGCTAACTAGACTGCTCTACCATTCGTAACCTCCTTAACTGTGTAGGGACCAAGCTAGTGCTGCTGGAATTTTCCTGGATGTTTCGTAAATTGGATATCGTATAAAAGGACGAGATCGCCTTCGACAAATGCCTTCTGGTGAATGTGTCAATCATGTCAAGCTTTATCTCGAGCCTTTTAAACCTGTTGGTGAAACTGAGCAATAAACTGATCTTCCTCCAAAGCCACCAGTTGCACTAGGCGTTCTTCTATGATATCGAAGTCTTCCATATTTGTGAATGCTATGATGCGTAGGCTAGGAATAACGTATTCTATGGACATGATGGACTCCTTGCCATAGACCATTCGGAAGGGTGTCCTACCGGTCAGATTTTTTAAATTCGTTCAGTATGCCCAAAGAATCGAGGGGATGCGAACATCCCAGTCACTACAATTGGCATTACAAACCTTTGTTAATGCATGCTCCAAAAAAAATTTAAAAGCTTCAACCGCCCCATTAGCCTGGGGATGATATGGTGTACTCTTGGCATGGTGGATCCAGAATTCCTTATTCAAATCTTGAATCGTTTGGTTAACAAAATGCATACCTCTGTCGCTCATTAGGATCTTCAGGCAGCCAAACCTGGTCATAATCTGCTCAAAGATGAAGTACGCATTAGTATCAGCAGTACAATATTTTACTACTTGTGCCTCAGCCCATCATGTGACGTAGTCAGTGGCAGTGATAATGTAGCGTGCGCCTGTTTTCATGCCTGGTGGATTGATGGGTCCTATAAATTCAATGGCCCATTTATCAAAATCCTGTAGGGCCATTTGAGGCTGCAATGGCATGTCATCTCGTCATGAGGGTCGGCCAGTTCACTAGCATGTATCACATGATCTACAATAGGTGGAAGAATCCTGATGCAGGGTAGGCCACCATAAGCTAGCCCTCAAAATATTTTGTGTCGTAGCCCTGCCTGCGTAGTGGCTACCTGCGACTCCATCATGTTCTTCTGTAAGGACGGTGGGTAATTCTTGTTCCAGTACATATCTGTAGAGTATTTCATCAGCGCCTAGCTTTTATAGCTATTTTGTGATGATAGTAAAGTCTGCAACCCGGGTAACCAACTCCTTCTTCTGTTGTACTGAATACGCAGCAGGGGCCATGCCCATAGTAAGGAACTCAATGATATCAGCAAAGTGAGCATCAACCATCTTAATGGTAAACAACTGTGCATCGGGAAAGCCTTCCCCCAGGTTAGTGGGTTCTTCCCCTGTATCGATACGAGACAGTTGATCTGGGCCTGCATTCAACCTCCCAGGCTTAACGATGATCTTAAAATCATATTCCTAAAATACCAACAGCGAGTGGAAAATATTCCCCCCCAACACAGGCTTGTTGACCAGGTATAAAAAGCCAAATGGTTTTTGAACATCTTAAAGTGTTCACCCAGCAGATAGTGTCGATACTTTTGTAGTGCATACACCATAGCCAGTCCTTCGCGCTTAGTGGTAGAGTAATTTATTTTGGCGCTCGAGAGTTTGCGACTGGAAAAGGTAGCCGGGTGATCAATATCTCCTTCACCAAGCTGAGTGAGGACTGTGCCCAGGGAAATGCCTGACGCATCGACATGTACATGAAATTATTTTTACCTATCAGGAAATATCAGTATGGGCACAGAAATCATCTTCTCTTTTAGCAGTTCGAAGATCTTCTGACATTCATCATTCCAGAAAAAAAGAGACATCTTTTTTTAGTAGCTATTCCATGGGTGCTATGATCAGAGCATATCCTTGAATGAATTTTCTGTAATAGCCCGTGTAACCGAGAATGGAGCGTAGCTGTTTCTTCATTGTGGGGGCTGCCAAGTTGATAATTATAGCTATCTTTGCAGGATCAACCATCAGTCCTTGCCGAAAACTATGTGTCCAAGAAAGATTCCAAAAGGTACACAGAAGATGCACTTTTAGATATTCAAGGAGATCTGGTGCTTCTAGCACGCATCCAACATTAATCGCAGGTTTGAGACATGTTCTTTCACTAAGCCAAAAATTGTCCAGTCATTGAAGTAAACCTCCAGGAACTTATGAATAAATTCTTTGAACACAGCCACTAGGACCCTTGAAAAGATAGTAGGTGCATTCTTAAGACCAAAGGGCATGACCGTATACTGGAAGGAACCCCATTCAGTGGAAAAGGTGGTCTTACTACGATCCTCAGGGGAAATTCTGATCTAGTGGTATCCCTAGAATCCATCAGTGAAGGAATAAGCCTCCTGGCCACCCACGCTATAAAGGATTTCATCGGAGAAGGGAGTAGGGAAGGGGTGATGAACGCAGGTGTCGTTCAGCTTTCGTAGGTCCACATAGATGCATATTTCTCCCTTTTCCTTTTTCTCCTGAACGACCTTTTCACTTACCCAATCTGACTGTTCAACTGGTTCAATGATACCTGCAGTCATCATTTTGTCCAACTCTTCTTTGACCTTTTGCTTATACTTTAGATTCAACTGGTAGGGTCGTTGCTTGATGGGTTGCGCCTCAAGCTTCAGAGTGATGTGCATAATTCCGAGGTCCCTAGTGACTCCTTTGAGCTCAAAAAAATTTGTAGGGAATAAGTCCTGGTACTCCATAAGTAGCTCGGCAATTTTTCCCACGGTGCCTTCATCCCAATAGTCCCCAATTTTAGCCAGCTTAGGGTGTTCTTCTGTCCCAATATTAACTTCGCGTAGCCAGAGAGGTTGCGTTACATCGACATCATGGAGTGATGGTCCGATAATGGTACATTCCCCTTCAAATTCCAGAACAGAGATATTCTGTGGGTTATCCTCTTCTTCGTTAATCACCAAGCTTCGGTAGTTAACTATGTCCTGCATCTAGGCCTCCCATGTAAGAGCGGTTGGTGGGGTGTGTGGGTGAGGCTTCTTAAAGATGAATGCATCAATGTCTCATAGGGCTTCTTCAAGCATCTATGTTCCCCCAATAAGTCTAAATGTTCCAATAAAGTCCTCTTTCAATATTTCCCAGTGGCGGGTCCGCTGATGTAACTCTGCATATAAGTACCAAGTAGCAAGGATAGGGCCCAAGGCATGTATAAATAGATGGATTCGTTCGTCTAGGGTTCGGTCGGCCCATTTGGTTGTCCAAGTACACAGATGCACACGGGGATCCCCAGGCCCCAGGAATATCTTGGTGTGCACATCAACGGGAGGTGCGAACCGCAGCACCATCCTATCCCAACACATCTCCCAGTCTGGAAATGCTTTCTTGTGGGTATCTCACCAGCGTGCAGGTGTGCCACGTAGTGCCATATTGAGTGCCCAGAGCCGCCGATCTTTTGGCACCCTAGCCTCTAATGTTCTTAAGAAGTCCTAGACAATACTAGACTCATCAAAGTGGGGAAGGTCCCTTACCTCTGAAGTAATGTAGTAGAGGATCCTTGCAGCCCGACGGCATTGTAGTGCTGAGACATTGTGTAGCCGAGTCTGCCAACTCTCAAGTTCTTCATCCTGGTCATAAAATTACTCTCTGGTTTTCTCCCAAAAGAATACTCCGCCTATTATAGGGTCACCCTAGTCTTCGTCCTGTGCCATCATCCTGTAGATGTGATCGAGTTCCTCCTCTTCATATGCTGGTTCTGTATACCACATACCCTCAGCGAGATCTAGTGGTACTATTACACGTGTACCGTTCTTCTCAAACACCATGCTACGTTTTTTTAGACTAATGACACCCCCTACATCAATAGCCCAGTCTATTCCTAGGAGTGCAAGATAGGGATCCGTATCTTCCACAATTTCTATGACCTCAAAGTCAGCTAGGACCTTCACTCCAGCGATATCAACCACAACTTTTGGAAACCTTCCTAGAGGGATGATCTTCTGTTGATTCGCCATTCGCAGCTGGATGGTGGACCAGTCTAATTTAGGTTCTCCCATTCATTTCCATGTCTATTTTGGTAAGACGTTTGCATCAGATCCAAGACAAGAATAACTTGATCTATCTCATAGTCACCAATCTGTGCAGTCAATCGCATTTCCCTCTCGGTTTTCCTTTTGTAGTTGTGTAATTTGTTTACTTCCTTAACCTCAGCCACTGTGCTGGGCCAGGCTACGTAGTCCTGTAGTAATACTTGAAGATTTTCTCCAGCCTATGGGTTGTGTAGTAGCTTCAAGAATGCCCTTAAAAAGGTTTCAACCTCCTCTCCTGTCTAGAGGTGTGCTAGCGGCTGCGTAGGGGTCTCCAGCGACTCCTGTTTCCTGGGACTTGGTTCCTTCTGAGCAACAGACTCCTCCCATGCTTCCTGGGTGACCATGTTGCGCGTTATGACTTTTATAATGGGATATTTTCTCCTTAGCTCTGTTTTGACTCTCTGTACATTTTGTGTGGGGATAGACTATTTGTCCTTCATTCTTGTTAACAAGATCGGGTAGTCTTCGATCTCATGGTCTAGCTGTCGGAAATATTTACAAGATTTCCTCGTGGGATTTGGGTAGTCCCTAGCAAAGTGCCCTACCTCTCCACAGTTGTAGCATATTAGCTAGCCCCGTCCTTGTCCTGCGCTCCCTCCCCATCCCCCACTACCCCTTACAGGAGAACCACCAAAGGTCGCAGGAGATCTCGGAGAGGCAGGATCGGATTGTACCCTATAGAGGATTCCCTGATCTACCAACAAGTCATATGTGCGGAAATTCTTCTCATCGTGTCCTATAGATCATTAGAACCTGCACCATTTTTGCTTCAATGCACCCCTATTTATCCGAGGACACTGGGATGTATCATGTAGTCCTGTTACCCGGAAATCTTCGCACCAGAGGTCTGTGTCGACTCCTTTTCCCCATTCCATCCATAAGCTCTATATTTCCATGTGCATGGCTCCGAGTTGCTCCTGAATTTGCTGTGATCCTTCCCCCGTGTCATCCTTAGGTGCAACTTTAAGTTTCATGGCAGCTTCCAAGGCTTTTTCCTGTGATTCGAAGGTATGGTGGCCCATGGGTATGCATAAGTGAGGTAGCAGCATAGCGATGAACCATTCTGTGTGTTTTTTGTCATCGTACTTGAACTCACCTTCCCTAATCACTTTCTTTAACCATTTATCGGCCTCCCACACTGACTCAGACATTCCTTGCTTGAAGTATTTTACTTCCGCTACCAGCTGGGAATAGGATTTCAGCTTTCGAAATTGTTGTTTTAGGGCATCCTTAATATTTTGAAGCGTTGCACTCTTGTTTTGAGATATATACCACATATACCAGTCCAACACCCTCTCTTCAAAAGCCAAGGATAGCTATGCTCTCTTCAGAGTATCGCTTACCACCCCTTATGTCGTCCATACCGAATCGACCACAAACCAAAATTGTTCCATGTCCTCATTGGCTGCTCCTTTAAAGGTAGGTAACTTTAAGTGTGCTGCCATGGGCTCCTCTGGTTTATCTTCCTAGGGCCCTAACATTGGGGCAGCTGATGGACCTTGTGTAGGTCTCAACGGAATATGAGCAGAGTGATCCTCTTCTTGATTGTTTCAATAGTTCTTACCACTCCGCGTTGTGCTTCCACCCAGAATATCACTCATTCAACCCCGCATTAGATCTCCAATGCCATTACCCGATCCCATTTCTCAGACTCCTTCCAGTCCCGGCAATGGAACCATTTTTTGGCTTGAGGGGTCCTGACCTAGGTTCGGTGTGCAAGGTTTGCCAACAAACCCCTATACTACTGGCCCTTTCGGCAGTGACCTACTTTTGCAGGTCACAGTCTCACCCAAAGTAGTATGGGTGGGTGCTGGAACCAGGTTTCCGCACCCTGAGAAAGGAAGGGTAAGGCAAGTAGGGTTGTGCTTTGTTCTGTAATTCCCAGATTACATTGTTTCTTCGCAAGGTTAAGTATGTATCTATTTGCATCCACTTGCACTAGATCTATAATTATATGTTTCTATAACATCAACACAACATTTATATAAACAGAGCGGGATAGATCCAGATCCAAGCATTCAGTACACAGACCTTCGTAGCGAAAAGACAGAAAATAAATAACACAACAATTATCAGCAATTCATACAACATTACTCACATATTCATATCTCTAATAATCCTTTGCATTCATTCATTCATCAATCTTTCCTTACAATTCCCTTCCCAACCTGTGCACACAGTAGCAGGGTCCGCACACAGTTGGACTAGGATCTCCGTACACACAGCTAGCAGGAGTCTGTTCCTCAAAACCCAAAGAGATAGCTTACACAACGGATCACATCAATAGCTCATCAATTCCTATCCTTTTCAATACAAAATACATCTCTATTTATAATAATTTAGCCTCGACTTTCCTATGGTCCACAACCCATGGTTTTTGGACCCCTAATTTACCCTTTGACCCATTACAATGTGTTCGGGGCTTTGACCCACCCCAAAACCCCTCCGATTTTTCTAAATATAACCAAAAATATCAAAATTGGACCAATTTCGCAGCTTGTTAGGAGACCCCATTCCAACAATGCTCAAAATTGAAATTGCTCGAAACAAGTCTAAACCTGAGCGACCAAAAAGGTCTCGTCATTGTGATTCTGGTGCCGTGAACAATTAGAAAAATCGATGTTGTATGAGGAAGATATCGCATTCTATCTGTTTTCCCAAACGACAAAAATTTTGTGACTGGATGCCCAGTCAGCACACAGGTACATTCAACAGGCATATTCCTAGAATATTCCATTTTTATTCCAACCAATAGGATGGCGGCACGTGGCTCAATATGGGCTGTTTATTTTTTGTGGTACAGAGTTTTTTATTGACTGTTGGATGGTTTTTATTTAAACCGTTGGATGAGAGACATGTGGCAAGCCCACATGCCACCACTTTTCCTCAGGAGTTCATTGTAAAATTTTATGGCGTCGGAGGGGGAGGGGGGGGGGGGTGGTCGACCCCACGACCACCGGCCTGCACGTCCACCATCTTAACCAAGCCATTAGTTCTTAACATGTATGGTTTCTGCATTATAATATGGTGTTAAAGTTTTGGATTGGGGGAGGGGACCGCCAATGGTCCCAACCCGTTGGTGGCCCCATGGTTGCAGTCACATGATGCAGCTCCAAACCGCAGTAGCAAATAGTTAATAAACCCCGACAGTCGAAGACCGCAACATTAACTCCAGTATTTTTCACATGTGTTTTAAACTGCGGAAATCAACGTTTATCCGGCGACAACTTAACATAAACTCTGACGGGTTTTACTGTGATCACATGGTGGGGGTTTTAAAAGTTTTAAATACAACGGTTAATGGAACCATACCACTCCAGGTTCCAAGCCTATTACACGGAGTTTTAAATGGTTAGAACAGATGTTACGGCGAGGTTAGTATGTGACCACCCCGCCTCTAAACTCTTAAATGTTATTGTTAACCATCCGACCAATCTGGAGCGTGCCCCTAATTTTAGGGCTTTCCACTAAAACTAACTGCAGTTAAGTGCATGTCTCCACATTCAGTGGAGCTTTTCTAGGTGTCATTGGGAAAAATGCATTGGGAGGTCAATTTTCAACCAATTTTGGTGAAACAAGAGTCTACCTAGACTAATTTGAGCATTCTGAAGCCATTGGTGTAGTGAAAAAAACCATTAGAGGCTTGTAAACATATGTAATTTACAATTTTGAGCATAATGACAAAGAGGGACATGCCACTGGGAGCTGGAATAGCAGATGTAGCCCAGGAGGGGTGAACTGCTTCATCATGCCTATTGTGTAAAACTTATGTGTGAATGATTTTCTATATTATGTATTGTTGTTCAATGTTTTTAAGGCTTATTTACATGCTTAAAGTTCACTAATTCGTCTATATTTCATGGTTAAAGCTATCATTCCTTAAGAAAACTTATGGAGACAATTTGTACATTGTTATTTTACTGAAAGGACACTTAGCACATCAGAACTAATACACTCCTTTCAGATCATACCTATAAGTATTTATGTTGAAGTTGCTTGATCCAAATTTTCCTTTCTTTATCCTTACTTTCCTTTGCTTTCCTTGTGCTTCCTTTGCTTGTTTTTTTCCTTCTGATCTTGGTGCTCTTCTCCTCTCTGAAACCAATTTCAAAATTGAACTGACAAAATGCTACCAACTGATGCTTTGAGGTGTTTTTATTCTTGATGCCTCTAATTTCTTCATTTTCCATTAATTTTCCTTCAATTTCCTCCTCGCATGTAACATGTGACCTTTCACCTTCCTTTTATCTTAATTTCCTTTATCTTCATAAAATAAATCTCAAAAATACTTTTTTTTCCTTTTCAAAGCCTTTTCCATTTCCTTTTCCAATTTCCCTTAGACATAAACACATCAAGTGATGCCCACTATGATATTTTTCCCAACATTCATCTGGGAATAATTGTCCCTTGACCGTGGTCTTATTTTTCATTTATTAACTTTTATTACATGAACTTTTATCACATGGCTATTAGAGACCCCTCCCCCTTATGGGAACACCATCCTTGGTGTTATATGACACCTAAAACCATAAAAACCACTGAAAATAAAAACAAATTTCTTATGGAGATTGATAACTTATCTCGTCGCAGTATTTACAATATCAACCTTCTCAAAGAAAAACCATCATGACAAACATGACAACCATTCCACTTATTGGAGGTTTATAAAACAACTTATTATGGTATTTATAATATAAACCATGCACAAATATGTACAAATACCAAAAACTAATTTTCCTCCACTGGAAAACAATGAAAGATACATAGCCCACATCTGATCAACCATCTCCCATGTAGCTTCATCGGGCCCAAAGTTCTTCCACTTCACTTTAAATTGCTCGATTGATCGGTTCCAGAACATGAGTTTTTTCTACTACAATATGCACTGAGGTTTCGACTGGAATTCTCCTTATGGTTCTACCTACAATACCAACCAATCAATCACATGATCAAAATCCTTTACATATATTTTAATCAATGAAACATGGAAAACATCATGTACTTTCACTGTTGGAGGTAGTGCAAGTTTGTAGGCCACTAGTCTAATCCTCTCAAGGATCTCAAAAGCCTTGCAATACCATGGTGCCAACTTGGAACATAACCTGATCCTCAAGGATCTCTTCTTGGGATTGATGTGCAAATACATATGCTACCTAACCGAAAAATCTTTAAATTCCCTGTGATGGTATCCAAAAATCTTTTACATGTCCTGTGCTACCTTTAGTTTCTTCTTTATGACTTTCATTTGATGTTCCATGTCTACCAACATATCTGATCCTATCAATACCTCATTCACTTGATCACTCCAGCTGAGGGGAGTATTACAGCTCCTCCCATACAATGCCCCAAACAAACTCATCCTTTGTGACTCTTGATAACCATTATTATAAGCAATGAAAGGTACTCCTCCCATCTCCTCTTCTGATGCATGACATACATCCTCAACATATCCTCCAGAATCCTGTTGAACCTCTATGTTTGTCCATCTATCTGTGGCTGATACATTAGGGGAATTTTGAGGTATAAAATGGGCCTCCTAAGTAAATTATAAAATAATAGTGGAAATAATAAAATAAGATTTGATGACATCATCAAATTTTAGAGGGAAAAAAGAAACACTACTTTTTCAACTCATATTATCAACTTATCTCCCAAAGTTTTCACTCAAATTTCGAGCGGGAGTACTCGTTGGATGCAAAATTTAATTCCTCATCCAAGGAGTACCCATGTTGCATAGTTTTGATGGGTCATGCTACACGAAAAATGAGAAATACATGAAAAACGTGATTGTAATCACGCTTTTCTATGTATTTCTCATTTTTCGTGTAGTAGGGTCTATCGAAAGTATGCAACATGGGTACTCCTTGGATGAGAAATTAATTTTTTCATCCAATGAGTACTCCCACTTGAAATTTGAGTAAAAAATCTAGGAGATAAGTTGAAAATACGAGTTGAAAAAGTAGTTTTATTATTTTATTATTTTTTAATCTTTTTACCCTTTTACTTAAAAAATGGTGAATCATCCCCCATGGTTGACATCATCATCTTGAATCCTATTGGTTCTTATAAAGTTTATTTTTTTTGTACATTTTTCTTAGGAGGCCCATTTTAGAACTCAAAATTCCCCTAATGAAGTTGTACTGAAGGCCAACTTTGTCCCCAAACTTGCAAAAAACTCCTTCAAAAACTTGGAAGTGAACTTAGCATCCGTGTCTAACACAATATTCTTAGGAACACCATGAAATCTCATGATCTCCCTGATGAAGACATGTGCTACTTCACTAGCTAAATAGTAGTATTCATTGGAATGAAGTGAGCTACCTTTCTCAACCTATCGACCACAACCATGATAGAATCATGTTGCATTGATGTCCTCAGAATACTTATAATGAAGTCCATGGAAATGAACTTCCAACTCCATTAAATAATTGGAATAGGCTTACGCAACACACCTGGATGCTTACACTCTGCTTTCACCTATTAACAGTCCAAACATCTAGCCACAAACTCTTCCACTTTCTTCTTCATATTCAACTAATAGTAGAAATTATTCACTTCTGTCAAGATCTTTGAATATCCTGGGTCACCTGAATATGGCTTGACATGAAACTCCCTCAAGATAATATTTTTGATTTCATTGGCATCTAGCACATAGATCTTGTCCCTAAATCTCACCAAGCCATTTTTCGTAAGATGATAGTCCACACCCTAATCACTTGTAACCTACTATAACATATTCCTAAGCTCCATATACCTATCATCCTGTTGTCCTGCATGTATGTAAGATCCGATCCTTTAAAATTTTCCCATAAAAACTCATAGTTACTACATGGTTTACCTACACTCTTCTGCTAAGAGCATTTGCAACCATGTTCTCCTTTCACTTAATGTATCTAATATCAAAGTCAAACTCACTAAGGGTAGCCAGCCATCTATCTTTCCTCACATTTAGATTTGGTTGGTCAAACAAATATCTCAACACATTGTGATCTCTCATCAATACAAACCTCCTACCAAGAAGATAATGCCTCCACATCTTCATGGCGTAAATAATAGCTTCCAACTCAAGATCATGAGTCACATAGTTCTTCTCGTGCTCATTTAGTTTTCTGGACTCATAATGTACCATCTATCCCTCCTCCATAATGACTCCACCAATCCCTCTCTTGTAGGCATATGTACACACTAAAAACTCTTTGTCAAGATTTTCAATCTTAATAACTGGAGAATTTTTCAACAACTGTTTAAGTTGCTCAAAAATGGCTGCACATTCCTCTGTTCACTCAAACTTATTACCTTTTATATGCAATGATGCAATAGGATATGAAATTCGTGAGAAGTTCCTAATGATCCTCCTGTAGTAACCTGTAAATCCCATTAATGATATGACTTCATACACATGTCTAGGAGTTGTCCATTCCATGATAGATTTTATCTTGTCTAGAACTACTACTATGCCCTTCCTTGGAAACAACACATCCCAAGTAATGTACCTTTGTCTGAAAGAAAATTCACTTGCTAAGCTTTGCATACAATTGATTATGTCTTAGAAATATCAACAATGTTGTTAAATGCTAAACATTATCTTCCTCATTCTTATAATATATCAGGATGTCATCAATTAATACAATATCAAACTTTTCCAAATAAGGATGCAACAAACTATTCATCAAGCACATAAAAGTAGCTGGGGAATTAGTCAAACTAAAATTAACTACAACAAAATCATAATTCCCATACCTGGTCTCGAAAGAAATCTTTTAGATGTCATCTTCTTTAATGAGTACTTGATGGTATCCCCATCTCAAATCAATATTTGATAACACTGATTCTCCCTTCAACTGATGAAACGAGTCATCGATCCTCGAAAATGGGTACCTGTTCTTGATTCTCACCTTGTTCAACTATTTTTAATAAATGTAGAATCTGAGAGTAGCGTCCTTCTTCTTCACGAAAAATAATGGTGCACCCCAAGGCGATAAAATTGGCCTAATGTACCCATTATCAAGCATTTCCTTTAACTGAAACTTAAACTCTACTAAATCTAGAGTGCTCATCCTGTAAGGTGCCTTTGATGTTGGTGTTTCCCTTGGTACTAACTCAATAGAAAATTCCACTTATTTGTGAGGGGGGGGCTCTGGAATATCTATAGAATGTACATTCTGAAACTTCTACAATACATGGTACCTCTTGAATATTTATGCATCCCTAACATCCTTACCATTATCACCGGAAATATGAACTGCAAACATTACACACCCTTCTTGCAACTGCACTTAGCCTACATAGTTGTGACCATCCTTAATAATGTAGGCATCTTCTTTCCTTGCAAAATTATCTTTTCCCCATAATAATCCAATCCCTCAATAGCATTTTCTTAGCAATCTAATTTGGTCCTGTGAAGATATAGTCAATCCATACCCAAAAGCATAGTATATGATTCCAATGGAAGTATATTCAGATGTGTTGTTGTAGGCATACCATTCAACTCAAATGCACAAGATCTTACCCAATGATGAACTCTCTTTTTAGTACCTATAACCAACTGCACCATCCAATATTTTGCATGCACTTATTTTCTCAAGCCACACTTATCCACCAGTTCGGGATTAACATAACTATAATTAGATCCAGGATCAATCAAAATAGAAACAAATTGACCACAAATACTACCTTCCATCTCAATAATGGATGCTTGATGATATTCTTGCATGTTGTCCACAACCACATAAATCCAAGGAATGTTATAACCAACATCCCCAACTATCTGTGCCTCTCGAGCACTATAGATTTGAGGCCTACCTCCCATGTAAAATGTAAAATCCTTCCTTTGATGATATTTTCCACATATCCAACACTACAACAATCCTCTACCATCACCTCTAGTCTGCTGCTCTCCAGGCCGTGACCCATGTCACTTCTCCATTGCATTTAATTTCTTGTAAGGAGCCACATTTTATTTCTCACCTACATCTTGAGGTCCTCCCTGCTTTTGTGGACATTTCCCTTTAACTTTATCATTTCCTTTCAGATCATTCTTAAGCTCATCTTTGCACTTTGACTTCTCATAACAATGCTTCAATTTTTGGATGGACTCTTCCAATGATATAGGCTCATCAAACTCAATCTAATATCTATATGTTGTTGTAAATCCATTGATGAATCTATGAATCTTAGCCTTCTCATCCATGAGATAAGGCACATACCTCAACAACTTCACGAATATGCTAATATACTTGTTATAGGTCAATCTCGGCACCATTACCAATGACCTAGTTAACTAGGCATCATCTCCAGGACCGATGATCAAGGGCATATAATTCCCTATCATCTCAGTTTCTATATGCCCTAAGACAGGAAAAAACATAAATCAAACAAGACTTTCAATCAAGAAAGGGATTTCCATGGTTTGAGGCTTATTAGTAAGCATGTGAGAGCTCACCAATGCAGGCTCTAAGGGGCCTAAGTGCGTTGCATATGTAGGTAGCCCCATTCAAGGATGCTCTGCAAAGCACTTCCCAACGTTAAAAGGTGTGTTTGTCACATTGGGAGTGAAATTCTCATTGTTCTGGAATCTCCACTTGGCCAGTGTCTTCTAGAAGGGTTCACATGTGTCAAACTTCGGATCCAAGTATCCATTTGACATCTACATCAATGGAAACATGTCTTGCCTATTTTTGGAATGCAATTTATTGCAAAAAAACCTACAGTTCATCTATAAATTGAACATAGATCTAAGTGTTAGAGGAGGAAGAATTTTAGTAGATAGATGTTGGAGAATTTTAAATTGAGGGTTTGATTTGTGGAGCTGCTTCTAGAGAGATTTATGCTATGATGAAACTTGGGAACTCTGCTGGAAGGTCACTTCAAATCAGTCACTAGGTTGTAACCTCTCCTTCTATCATCAATAAGGAGTACTTCTTTTTTTTCCCTACATGCATCTATTTACTTTGATTTTCCATATTGTAAGATCTTGGTTGATGAATGTAGTTTATGCTTAACTGATTTAGCTAACTAGCTTGAATAGATATCTTTATTATTGCATCTTATGTTGTTTCAGTGTTCTTTCTTGCAGGAAGCATTCAACCAACAAAACCACTTGAATTTGAAGCTGTAGCAAAAGCAACAAAAATGAGCCACTTGGAAGCTACTGAAACAAGTAAGCATCCAATCCTCTTTGTGTATCAGTTTTGAGTTAGGAGAAATGGTAGTATAGTCTTTCACCTGTTGTTCTAGGCTAACACCTACCTAGGGAAGCATAATTTATCTGTAGATTACAATCCTAGCCCAACAAACTGGAAACTCCACTGGGGATAAATTCTCTTGTTTCTAGGTGTTTTAGTCTCTGATTTTCTTTCTAAATCCACCCACTAGTTGTTTCACATAAAAATTAGACTTTTTCAGAGCTTAATTTACAAAGTTGGTGAGCCAAACAGTAGGTTTTTCTTTTTTTACTATGCCCAACACACCTTAGTTAGGGCACAGTGCTTTTCAAAGCACTATCTCCCTTCCAAGCCTGCGTTGCAGAGCACTGTCTCCCTTTGGAGACTGAGTTGGCTCCTGAAAGGGACTAAATCCCCTTGAATTTGACTTTGTACTTTGCTTCAGTTCTGTTTGCTGATTTGTTCTAAAAATTTTGATGCTAAATTGACCAGTAACTCTATATATTTCTTCTCCTTTGACTGAAAATTTGTTCAATGTTGTTTAAAAAAAAAATTCATTATCATTGACAAGTTGATTTCAAAGTACTTTTTATGGTCGCATTAAGAATCATTTGCTTTCGAAATAGGAAATTGTTGTAAAATTTCATTTGCTTGATAGGAGAAATTGTTGTTGAAATCCTCGTTTTTCCTTCAAAAGAGAAATTGTTGTTTGTATTCTTCGTTTCTCAAAAGTAAAAAGCATTTCGATTATTGATCTAGTGCACGCAGTTTCTTTTCTGCATTCATAACATTAAAGAAACTGAAAAGAAAAACTTGCATTTGCATGTAGGATTGTGTGTTTTTTGTAAAAGTAACATTAGGAAATTTGCATTTATTTTGTGATTCATTGATTTTGTTTTTTGTTCATTGATTTTTTTGCTCACAAATTATTTGCACTTTTTCCAAAAAACTAGCATTCTCTTACCTTAGTAGCTAGGTTCTTCATTGAAAAAGTTGCAAGTGAAAGTTTGTTTATCATTCTTAGCTGCATTATAGGAATTTAAAATACATCATCGTGGTGAACCTGAAAGGCAAACTGTTAAGCAAGATTAACATAAAATAAATCTCAATTTACTTAACAACACATTGGAACATTAACGATAACATTTAGAAGGTCTAGGCTAGAGACATGTTCCGACGTCGTAAAATGTAGAAACTATCATTAACTTGTTTGCGATACATTCTGAGTGTGATACCTCACTCCACGTACGTAAGTATATCATAGCTCGTCCACGTACTTTCGGGTATATCGGGTAGTGTTATAGTACGATAAGTATAAAGGGGTGCTCTCACTGTGCGGTTTCTCATCAGACAACGCTAATACGGACTTGGGCCTCCATGTACCTTCGGGTATATTTGGGAGGACAATTTTTAGGTGCTATCCATCCATAGTGAACCGATTCGGCCGCCTTGAAATTGTGATACACCGAACATAGCATTCAGGGAAATTACCTGTTTGTACTTCTTGGTTCACTAGGAGGTATTCTATAGTTCAAAGTTTCTTGGTAAACCCTTTTTCCTAGCATTACCCTCTTTTTTTTAATTTTTTTTTTGTTTAAAATAAATCAGTAATCGTGGAAGAACACAATCCTACACCCCGTCATTCGCATAGACATTTCTCTACCGAAACCAGTACCATCAGTACCTCTGGAGAAGCATCATCTTCCCATATACCAGAGTTAGCACAATTTGTTTCTACAAATCCTGGTTTGTCTACTGTTTTCGACACAGAGTCATCACAACTACCCATGGTCACGATCCATCCAATCTGTGATACCATACCTCCCGAATCCGATGTTGTTCAACTGGAAGTTGATCTGGATCACATTGTGCTTTAGGGGGCAACTATTATTGGTCAAACTGGACATCATCCCCAGGACCAATGAAATAGGCTCTATCATCCCCATATATTTTTGTTTCTATATTCCCTAAGTGGAGAAAATCTTGATCCCGAAGTCGAACAACCGGAAGTTGTTCCTGAATTGGTAATCCCACAATCTATTGTATCTATCGAGTCTCCCATATCACACAGTAAATCACCTGAAATATACTTCATGCATGACGGTGAAGTTCTTCCACCTGGTTTGATTTCTATTGAAGAAATATCACAAGACGATACACCTTTAAATCCAACTCATTTTTGATAGGAGCTTTACCTGTAGGAGTCTTTTCCTCAATCACCTTCCTCTACTTTTGTTGATCCTGTTTCACTTTCAGTTCCCGTAGATTCTATAGGGTATACACTAGGTCATTTGATCATGGCTGAGATAACATCCCAGACTAAAGCATCTATTTTAGCTGCGAAAAAATCTATTATTGCTTTATCTTCGATGTTTTGTCCATTTATTTCACCCATGTCATCATCTGGAATCCTATCTAGTTCCTCCCTTATGAGTATTGAACAACTTGATCCTTTATTCACATCTTCAATACAATATCAAGCTGGTCCCATCAGTTGTTCTCCTTGGTGGCCGGTGATTTCACAAAAATTACCCTTTGAAATTCCAAAATTCAATGAAAAACCTGGAGAAGACCCGTCAATGCATGTTATAACTTATAATTTATGGTGCTCATAAAACTCCTTAAATGATGACTCTGTTAGACTATGTCTTTTCTAGAGCACACTCACTACTCCAAATGCACAATGAGGATGGTTCTATTTTCCTGTGTCAACCTCGTTAAAAAATGAAACAGGTGTTGAGGATATTTCTTTTCCTGTGTCAACCTCGATAAATGAAACAGGTTCCCATGTGGATGGTTATTTTTCTATGTCAACCTCGTTAAAAAATGAAACAGAGTTATGAGGATAGTTCTTTTTTTTGTGTCTACCTCGTTAAAAAATGAAACAAGTGCCTATGAGGATAGTTATTTTTTCTTGTGTCAACCTCGTTAAAAAATGAAACAAGTGCTTTTGAGGAAAGTTATTTTACTGTTTCAACCTCATTAAAAAATGAAACAGGTCATGAGCATAGTTCTTTTCCTATGTCAAGCTCGTTAAAAAATGAAACAAGTCCTCCCCTGTAATGAACCTTCATTCCATCCAGCTATTAGTAACTAATATTCTACATAGGTGAATGAAATGAAGCTTGGGGGGCATCTTCTCTTGCAGGGGGCATTCGACATGTGCTCTTGCAGGGGGCCTTCAAAACATTCTTATCAATTTCACGCAATCAACGACTGAAGTTCGGGAAAAAAATCAGGTTCAGAGCTCCAAAATGGAAATGGTAACTATGGAATGGTAAAAATGAATAGTGAAACTACTTTTTATAGTCATTTAAATACTTGCAAGATAAATTTACTGCTATTACTATGGTTTTATTATGTTTTTTATCATGAAACAGGTATTTTTAATCCATTTGATGTTGTTCTGAACAGGAAATACAACTGATGAACAGATTAGTCGTGCAGATTTATTTCAAATAATGACTTGACCACAAAGCATACTTTTTCTCATTTTTCGAGCTTTGTTAAAAACTAAAAAGGATTTGAAGCGCACTTTTATCTCTTTTTTGAGCTTCGATAATAGCGAAAAAGGAACCCCTGGAGTCTTCTTTTAGCTCTTTTCAGACTCTGATAATATGAAAAGATTGTCGAGCACTTGTCTTTTCGAGCTTGTTAAAGTAAATGAATCGATATCTACTTAGTATAAGTTTAACCCTTTTCTGAACTGAGATGGATTATTTACGAAAAAGGACTACCTTGGTTAAAGATGACCAAAGAGGTTCTTTTAGATATCATTTTATACTTTTCGGATCTGAGAGACAAATTTACGAAAAATTACTTTTGGAGTCCTCTTTCGTCCTCTTTTTCAGAATCTCTAAACATGAAAAAGGACCGGGCTATCACTATCGTTAAGCTCGTTAAAACATAAAACAACAACGGGCTTGTCAATCATGGAAAGAATCGAGTTTCATTCATTGTTAGACTTGTTAAATTATTAAATAGCGATACTTTATTATTTATTCACCCGAAGGGTTGAATTATAGATCAAGCAAATGTTATCCTCCTCAAGCTTGTTAAAAAATAAAGAGGTACTGGTTGACAAATGACCGGGGAAAATTTGGGAAAAGCAAGTAAAGTTTCTTTTTGGTAGCAAGTCTCTCTTGAACATGACACTTATTTCACTCCATTTCCATGACTGTTTGGTTTGGGTAATCATCTTGAAGGTTCATTCACACCTATGGTTCATCATACCTTCACTTCAGTTTTGGGTCAATGCTGCCAACTCATCACAGCGTCGCTAATATGTTCAAGAGAAGTCATCCAGTGATTAAGAACTCATCCATCTGCAATACTCATTAACCTTCATTTTCATAACCGTCATCCCTGAAAATTTTTATATCAAGTCATACCCTTGTCTCCGAAATCAGTAACTCCAGTTCTACAATAAGGTGACTTCTTGTCGACTACAAATTAATATCTAGGAGTTCACTTAGAAACATCAGATTCCAGTACCATGAGGCTTGTTACAACATCGACAAGATCCTCACTTCTGGACTTTTGACCGAAATATTTTGTTTGGCGTTCGACATTAAATCATCTATTCACGCCTTAGGAAATGTACTTCAGTACCTTGAGGGCCATTGACATTAATGGTGGTTCTCTCGCATTTGTTAACAGCTCACATCATTGGCTGGTAAGCAAACGATGTATTTCCATGGTCGATGACAAATCATATATTCGCATGGTTAGACTTGTACCTGAACGATCGAGTGAATGAGATAAGAAGACCCCGTATCTATTTTTATCCATCTGGGCTGTGATTTCAGGATTGTTGTACACATCATCTGTACGGTGACCTTACATACAAATTTTCATCCAAACATGGGCCTATATCTGTAGGTGTGTCTGCATCTGGGCAACATTCCAATGTAGATGACTTTCTGCATTATGTACATGTTATTATATTGTTTTATGTGCTGACTATGGGAATTCCTACCCTCAACAATTTTAATAAATAGAGGATATATCATGATGTAATGTATTGTGAGATTGATGCAGGTGATCGTTCCTCTTTGTTTCCAAGCTCATCACAGTGTAAAGCATCTCAATCAAATGTTCTTATTATTTGGATCTCATTCTTTAGGGGGAAATTGTTATAGGTCAATTTGGGCACCATTCCCAATGACCTGGTTAACTGGGCATCATCTCTAGGACCGATGATCAAGGGCCTATCATTCCCTATGATCTCAGTTGCTATATGCCCTAAGAGAAGAAACAACATAAATCAAACAAGACTTTCAATCAAGCAAGGGATTTCCATGGTTCGAAGCTTATTATTAAGCATGTGAGAGCTCACCAACGCATGCTCTAAGGGGCCTAAGTGAATTTCATAAGCAGGTGGCCCCATTCAAGGCTACTCTGCAAAGCACTTCCTGACATTCAAAGGTGCGTTGGTCACATTGGGAGCAAAATTCTCATTATTCCAAAATCTCCACTTGGCCAGTGTCTTCTTGAAGGTTTCACATGTGTCAAGCTTTGGATCCAAGTGTCCATTTGACATCGACATGAATGGAAACATGTATTGCCTATTTTTGGAATGCAATTTATTGCAAAACAACCTACAATTCATCTATAAATTGAACACAGATCTAGGTGTTTGAGGAGGAAGAATTTTAGTAGAGAAATTCTGGAGAATTTTCAATTGAGGGTTTGATTTGTGGATATTCTTCTAAAGAGATTTATGTTGTGATGAGACTTGCCACTCTGCTGGAAGGTCACTTCAAATAAGTCACTAGGTTGTAACCTCTCCTTCTATCATCAATAAAGAGTACTTCCTGTTTTTCCCTACATGCATCTATTTACTTTGATTTTCCATATTGTAAGATCTTGGTTGATGAATTTAGTTTATGCTTAACTGATTTAGCTAACTAGCTTGAATAGATATCTATATTATTTCATATTCTGTTGTTTCAGTGTTCTTTCTTGCAGGAAGCATTCAGCCAACAAAACCACTTGAATTTGAAGTTGTAGCAGAAGCGATAGAAAGGATCCATTTGGAAGCGACTGAAACAAGTAAGCATCCAATACTCTTTGTGTATCTATTCTGAGTTAGGAGAAATGGTAGTATAGTCCTTCTCCTGTTGTTCTAGGCTAACACCTACCTAGGGAAGCATAATTTATCCATTAATTACAATTCTGGCCCAACAATACTCATCATCTGTCATAAAACCCATTTGCAGCTCATAAAAATCCTTAGCTCTGTCATCATAGTACCTCTATGATAGGTAATTCTTCTTGAATAGACTCTCAAACTCATTCCAAATCAAGTATTCTTCCCAAATTCCCTTGACATTCTTCACATATTCCCACCAAATATCTACTTTCCCTTTAAGACTAAAGGCGATTATCTTGGCTTTCATGTTTTGTGAGTAGCTATGCAATCTAAATAATTTCTTCATCCCAAGCAACCGTGCCTCTGCATCTTATGACTTCTTCATCTCTCCATCAAATGTAGGAGACTCCACTTTCTTAAAATACTCAGGAAAATACTCCCTCCTCCTATAAGGATGATGAAAATGATGATTATGATGATGTATCATATATGAGGAACTAAAATGATTCCCATATATACTAGTCCTCCTTTTAGGTGTATCTAGTGATCTGCCACCTTGAATTATGTCCCTTATATCCATCATGTATCCAAACCAAGATCTACTACCAAAGGCTCCATTATTTTTCTCTTCCTACTCTTGACTGATCCTGCAATTATGAAAAGCTCTGAAGAATCACTGCCTTGACCTCTACCTACTTATCTTGAGCCCTTGCAATTCCTTCATGAGCCTCAACCAACCTGTCATTGTCTAATTTGAAACTTATGATCTCTTCCCTCAATCTCCTCAATGTATCTGTTATACCAGGGGAATACTCTTCTCCTTATCGCCCAACTAATCTGTAGTGAGAGTCACGAGAACTATAGTCTACCATTTTTTTTGTCATATTTGATTCTCTTCTTCTTGAAAGTGTACATTGTTAGATAAACCAAATAGATACCAAATTAAAATCCATACCTCATTGATGTTCACAGGAGTCTTATCTCATCTGCAAGATCATTTCACATTAGCATGTACATGTATAAACATAAGCATATCCATATAACAACATATCAACAACACACATGACCATTCAATTGTATACCTTGACCCCTTGCATGAAAACCATAATCTTGAAAATATTAGAATTTACCCAAAGAGAGTACAACCTCCTCTGATACCACCCTGTAACCCAAATCCTCCCACATTTACCCACTTTCACTGGCTTTCCTGGAGTAAACATGAGCTAAGGTTCAATATGATAAGACTCAACCTCCTATATGACCTTAAGGAAATGGAGTTGAAAACATAAGACCTTACTAACTTCCCTTAGGTGTTACATGACCTCCATGAGCAACCTAACCCCTCCAGGTATCCAACCCCTGAGATAAATCTCTTTTTCACTAAACTAGAGCCTCAACTGCTCCCTTTCCAAGGCATGAAACCGAATGTAATCCTCCAGCTGATCCTATAGCCCTATCTGCCAGTGAATGTGGACATTTCCAATCAGTTGTATGTTATCAACCTTGATTATGAGCCACCTTTTCAGGTCTATGACTTAGGCCTTTGTCCGAAACTCAGTGAAACTACCAGAAATGACAAATGACATAGAAACAAAGTTTATAAACCAAAACTTGAACTAGGACTTGACGTGCCTATTCCAGATGAGACTAACCATTAGAGAAATTTTTAGGTTTAAAATGGGCCTCCTAAGAAAAATGTATAACCAAAATAAACTTTATAAGAACCAATAGGAATCAAGACGATGATTTAAACCATGGGGGGTAGTTCACCATTTTTGTGGTAAAAAGGTAAAAATATTAAAAATAATAAATTAATATAACTACTTTTTCAAGTTCAATTTTCAACTTATCTCCCTAAGGTTTTATTCAAATTCTAGGACATAGTACTCGTTGGATGAAAAATTTAATTCCTCATCTAAGGAGTGCCCATGTTGTATACTTTTGTTGGACCCTACTATACGAAAAATGAGAAATACATGAAAAAATGTGATTGCAATTACGTTTTCATGTATTTCTCATTTTTTGTGTAATAAGGTCCATCGAAAGTATGAAACATGGTTACTCCTTGGATGATAAATCAAATTTTGCATCGAACAAGTGTTCCTACTCGAAATTTGAGTAAACATGTAGGGAGATAAGTTGAAAATATGAGTTGAAAAAGTAGTTTTTTATTTTTTCCTTCTAAAATTTGATGATGTAATATAATATTATTTTATTATTTCCAATATTATTTTATAATTTCAGTAGGAGGCCCATTTTAGACCTCAAAATTCCCCTAATGATTCCATCAAACACTTGGTAAACATGGAACCTATAGGTCATGAATGCATATTTGAACAAAAGGATTTGAAAACTTGTCTGAGGTTTAAAAATAAGGACCAATTCATTCTCACAATATCTATCATAACACCAATTATGTATTGCATTCATTATTAATTCAGTTACAACTAAAAACATGATGAGAGCCATGACTAATATTTTTCATAAAACTATCGTTAGAAGCAACATATAACTAGATAAATAAAAATGATAGAACAACCATTAAATCCACATAATAAAAAGTACATTTACTCAGAAAAAGAAAGAGGAACTTATCTCTTATTAAACATATGCAAAATCCAACCAAGTCCTAAACATCCACATATCACTCGACCATAGATTAGGCTGAACCAAATCTCTCTTTCAACCAATCACCCCCATGCCATATTCAAAGAATGAATGTGGGATCTCATGGGATAAACCAATCTAAAAAAAAAAGACAATCAATAGGTTAAACCACCTCCACCTTCAACAAACCATGATCTCACATAAACTAGTGTCAAGATCATAAAACCAAACCGAGCTTGGATGCTTCAAAATTCATTCACCATCCCTTGAGGAATTTTCCTATCTCCACCCACCTATTAAGGGCTTCCCGAAGAAAATCATCTTGATCTACATGAGATCTTAATGTAAATGTGCTTGAGGGTTTGTAAATTGCAAGTGTTAAAAACTGAGTTTTTGAGAATTTTTATGTTAATTTTTAAACACATAAAGCATGAAAATAAACTATGAAATATACAGAAATAACAGACAAATACACCATAAAATAACCACAACACAAAAAATGATGAAGGAGTTCATCCCTCCTGGGATACGTCTCCTTGGTCCCACTTCCAATGGTTTGGCCCTCCTTAATTATGCTCAAAATGGTGATTACATACATTTACAGTGTCCAAATGGCTTCAAAACATGTCCCATCAGCTTCAGAATACCCAAAAATTCCTGTCTAGTCTCTTTCTAATATGAAATTGGTCAAAAACTGAAGAAGCTATGAGTCTCCCTAGTTTTTCTTCTAACCACACCACAAATTCCCCAAAATTCGGACCAGTCCTACAATTTCGCCCTGATTTCGGCCAACCAAGCGACATTTTCACACAATTTCAGGTGAAATTTTCAGACACTTAATTTTCCTAATGCAGCCTTAAATTCACATTTTAACCATAAAAACTGTGGTTAATTAAAAAAAAATTGTGATTATCTTAATTTTCGGTGGTTAGGGTTCAGTAGTAATCACATTGGTGGTTAACGTGGCAGTTAGGGTGGCATCCTACCTCCGTGCCCCTGGTTATGTGATCTGGGTCATATGTAGTGTTGTTTGGGGGAGGAGAGGGGGGGGGGGGGGGTGGGGTGTCGGGGTTAAGCCCTAGCCCCTTACCCCTGCTCTCCCATCGTATAAACTTCAAATATATTTTTGGACCATAGTTTTAATAAGACCCTCCTTGGCGTATTGGTATGCAGTGTTATTAGTTGGATGAAGGTATGGTGCTCGACCGCCACCTGGTTCACTCGGCCCTTACACAAATTTTGGTGGCCTTCCATGATGTCACGTGGTGGACTTTGGTTGGTCCACGTGGTAGCATGTGGTTGTCCATCAACCTGCCAATCATAATCCGTCAACCAACAACAATAGAAACACGACAAGTGGCGATGCTTGATAGGCCTTAAAATTTTAACTTTCAATCAACCAGAAGAGGCCACGTGGTAGTTGCTGGGTGCCATTTTTGTACTTATTTCCTACATCTGTTTCCCCTATTTTTACCTTGTGAGCTCAACCCTTGGGACTATATTTTCCTTTTCCCCATCTTTTCTATCTTAAACAATGGTGTTTTACCTTATTTCATTATCTTGTCATTTCAGCGATTATTATGATGTATTGTTTCTTTTTTTATGACTAACTGGGATAAATTTTGGAAGAAGTTCTCTGGTCTTTTGTTGTACCTCCAGATGTTATTCTTAGCACAAAATATCTAGATCATTTGGTGTACATAAGTAGTTGAAAGTGTGTTGTTAAAGTCAGTTGTTACACCACGATGTTGTTACATCACGGTGTTGTTACAGACCCACTATATAACTGTTGTTACAACTGTATTTGTGACTGGATATCATCAAATTCTGGATGCTGACCTATCCTTAATTGATGTTACGCTACAACTATCATTTTCCACGACAGCTGTAGAAGTCATTACATATTGTATTTTAGGATGACAACTTTTAGGCAGTTTTGATTGTAATCCATATTTTTCCTTTCAGAATTTTTAATAAGAAGTGGTTGTAACTATATGTATCTTATTTTGATCAGCATGAGAATCATAAGATTCTCATGACTAATATGTTCCTCATTTTTCTGAACATGTAACCATTATATAACTCTCGACCCTTGAGTTCAAGGAGCTAACAGAGAACATTATTTTGGCTTTGTAATTTTGGTCACATTAATACAAAGATATCACGTTATTTTTGTTACATGCGTTGTCTAGTTTAATTTTCATTTAGTTTCTATCTCTTCCAGTGCCCTGCTAGGGAGGAAGGGCCCTCCTTTTTAACAAGGATTGTAGTGGTTAAATTAGTTGTACTATATTCCTTATTTTCTTAGCTTATTGGTGGAAGTGTTTTTGTTGTTGTTTTTCTGGCTGTAAGTAGATCTTATTCAGTTTCGATATTATTATGATGTTACACATATGTGATAGAAATACCATTTGGTGTAATGTTTGTGTGGCGCACTAGGTACTGTTTAATTGAGGCATGATTAAATACCTGTAGATTTTTTTTATTCCCACATGAGTGATTTCTTTCAGCAATTGATTCAACAATGATTTCTCCTTATTTTGATTTGCTTCCGGTTTTATGTATCGACACAGACAGTGAAACTGTCATTAAGATAAAATACATTGTTGGATTGATAATTTATGTGTACCGTCTTAGTCATTTAATAGTGATTAATATAGTCCAACATTTTGGCATTGTTGCCGGGGATGGAAATAACGATACAATCAACTAGAATTATTTGTTTGATGGTAGGGTGTTCCTAGTCAGTAGTTACTAGGTGGTAAGACGAGAGGTAATAACTTGTGCATCACTCTAACATACTTGAGCGGGCTCACCATTGCTACACTGGGGTACTTAGAAGTGTGAGTTTTTGGTTTTTTTTTAGCGTGTCTTCAGCTATACAATTGTTGGGCAATAAGAGGAGAGGTAAAAACCTGCGCATTGCTCTAACATACCTGGGCAGGCTCACCATTGCTAAGCTGGGGCACTTAGAAGTGTTATTTTTGGGTTTTTTTCTTCAATGTGTCTTCAGATATATAGTTTCTGGGCGGTAAGATGAGAGGTAAGAACCTGCGCATCGCTCTAAGATACTTGTGCAGGCTCACCACTGTAGAAACTGAAGCACTTGTAGGAAGGATTGATACACATAGGGTCCATGTTTGCTAGTAGGACAATAGATAAATTCTAACAAACTAACTAACTACAGAAATACGAGTCATAAAAAGGAAAAGAAGTGCAAATTTGGGAATAAAGACATTCTTTGGAGATCTGATCTCCAAAGTAGAAAAGTAATAGTCTACTTCATACAGAGATAATAGGAAGACAAGACTATAGAAAGATGCTACTATATCAAAGCTTGAGGCATTAGTACCTTCTCTTTCTAGACCTCATTACCCTTCAAACAACATATCCACTCCTGACATCAAGACTCCAGATCTGAAACAACAATGGAAAGCCGTTGATCAATATATGAAAATTGAAGGACAAAGGGAGACCAGTGGGCAACATCAGGCGCCTGAGGAACAACATTTAGTTGATCAAAATTTCGATGTTGTTAGTGCAGTGAAACAACTGGTCCTGGAAAAAACTGATACTTTATTTATTTGTCAATCCCCTGCATATTCTGAGGTAAGCTCATCCCATCAGGAAGGATAAACCATGGGGGACGAGAATGTTAAGACAGATGGTACAATTAATTTTTAATTCCCAATATTGGCGCCACAGGATGAAGCTCCTATGAAAAACGTTCCTTTATCATCTTTACCATCCATTCAAGGGATGGATGTTGAAGATCTTGATACCTTTATGTTCGAGTTCAATGTGTTATGTAGGAGTTATGACTACACTTCAAATGCCCAGAAGCTGAAATTATTTCCTGCTAATCTAAAAGGAGTAGCATTAAGATGGTTCATGAGATTGGGTGTCAGCATGTTCCAAACCTGGAATGACATGAGGGAGGCCTTCCTCTTTAAGTATCATGATTTCTATCGAACCAGGGATTTGAAGGAAGAGATCTTCATAATTACACAAAAGGAGGAGGAGAGCTTAGAAGACTACATGGAACGATTCCATTATAATTTGCAAAGATATAATTTTGGTAACTTAGCCCTGGAAATCCCAAAACATATATTCCTAAGAGGTACAAGAGATTACTGTCTAGAGCATTTGAATCTATTGGGAAAAGGAGACATATCCCAAGAACTGCTTGAAGAATTAATGAAGCTCTATCTACGGAGTTCAAGAGGATCAGTCAAGGGGAGAAGTTCAGTTTAGATACAGAAGTCCACAAGTGGAGGAGTAACCAGAGCAGATATTAGGAATCTATTTGAGGATTTTAAAATTGACCTCCTCAATACTCTCTCTTCCCAAATCACTATCGTACAAGTTAAGAAATCACAACCAGAAGCTGAATCAAATTTGGCAATATTCTATCCTTGATGCAAAAATAAAAATTTGGAAAGAGAATGTGGATTGAATAGCACCAACTTGTGCAACATCTGTGAGCTAACGCATTCCACTGGATAATGCCCATAACTACCCAAAATAAAAGCAATGCTTCAGGAATCAAGCGAGGATGTCCAGTCTTCCTACTTCATCGGATTAAAGAGACCATGTCAGTCGCGACCTATAGGTATGCCCCCAGATTTTTCCTCTTTTAATCCTTGGAATAATGTTTATAATAGTCAAAAATTTCCATGGTTGTATCCTACTCCTTCCTCAACAAAATTTCCTTCACCATGGAACCAGTGGCCTTCCCCTCCACCAATATAATATCCTCCATCACAATCTTACCCTTGGAGTCAGAATTGGAGAGGTAATGGCCAAGGTCAAGCGCCCCCTGCACTACCAATGCAGCAAAAGTTACAACTGCCTCCTCTTCAAACTCCTGCACCTCCTATTCAACCCCAATTACCTATACAAACTAACCCCACTATGAATAATAAGGAAACTCAGAGCATAGACGCCCTGATTACTCTCCAAACTTATCTTATCACTCCTATTGGGCTTAATGAGGTTCAAATTTGATCAAGAAAAGTAATCAGACTAGAACATACACCCATCATTACCGAGGAAGAATGTGAGTCGCCTAGAAAGGATATAGTTGACTATGAAATGACTGTTGCACCTGTAACAGCTAATACAACACCAATTTTTATACCTGTAGTAGCCATCTCATGAAAGCCTGTTGTTTCTACATTAGCCAACCCGAGAAGGGATGGTGCATCTGTGACAACTGACTCAACTTTTAGGGTTCAAGATCCTCCATACCTTCAATGATTAATTGAAACCAATCCAACCTCACAAATTGAATTTGAGTTCCTCAAGTAATTACAAAATTTGTATGTGCGGATTCCACTATTACAAGCTCCTACGGAAGTACCTATCTATGTCAAAAAAGTGAGAGATCTATGTGTCAAAAAGCTTGGAAGGAAACTAAGAGACCCTGCTACTACCCATGTTATGGGGAAACTATCTGAACTAATTATTGATCGACCTTTTTTGACTAAATATAATGACCCATGGAATCCTATAGTGATTGTCCATATTGATGGCCAACCCATAACTAACACTCTAATTGATTTAGGGGCATCCATTAATGTAATAACCAAAGATATTTTTATCTCCCTAGGATTTCATGGACTCAGACCTACAACTACAGTGCTTGAATTAGCAGATAGATCATGTGTCAAGTTTGAGGGAATGATAGAATATGTGGTGATCACTATAGCTTCTTGGAATTATCCAGCTGATTTTCTCATTTTACAAACTAAATCCAACCTCGGGGGTCACCCTTTAATCTTGGGTAAACCGTGGCTAGCCACTGCAAATGCATATATCGAATGTAGATCTGTATCTATGGTGATATCATATGGGTAGGCCACTAAAAACCTAAACCTTTATCCCCCTAAAAAATTGCATATGGATTTGAATAGTCCCTGATGGGACAATTTGAACCTGAATCTGATTTTTTCCTACCTCTCCTCACACTTGGAAAAGCGCAATACTTTAATGATGAAATAGAGGATGACATTATTAGTGGTTTTATTAGCAATTCGCTCTCTTTTTCCTCCATTAGAGATATAGGGGAAGAAGATGAGGTAGATGATGTAAATATTGAATATTCGAAAACTGCCCTGCATACTGACAACAATCTTGTTGAAATTGAGCCAGGGGAATATTTAAATATTATTCCTAATTTGACTGTTGAACATAACAGATTGTTGATACAACTGTTACAGAAATATAAAAATGCATTTGCATGGGACTATACTGATATGAAAGGAATCCACCCTGGCCTATGCACTCACTGCATTTACCTTAAGGAGGGTTGCAAAACAATTAGACAACCGCATCGCCGAATGAATCCCGCACTTAAGGAAAAAGTGAAAGAGGAATTACATAAACTCCTTAATTCTAATTTCATCTACCCCATTTCTGATAGTTAGTGGGTATCTTTTCCCTTCATTGTTCTGAAAAATAACAATAGGTGGAGAGTCTGTGTAGACTATAGAGAACTTAACAAGGCCATCCAAAAGGACCATTTCCATTTACCATTCATTGACCAAGTCCTGTATACTCTCTTTGGGAAAAAAAAAAAATCATTCCTGGATGGGTTCAGTGGCTATAATCAAATACAGATTGCCCTAGAAGACCATGACAAGACAACCTTTACCTACCCATGGGGTACCTTTGCATACAAAGTCCTTCCTTTTGGCCTTTGCAACGTCCCAACAACTTTTCAAAGGGAAATATTGGGTATCTTTTTGGATCTCTTGAATGAATATCTCAAAATTTTCATGGATGAATTTACACTCTATGGGAATGCCTTTGAAACATCATTAGTTAATTTCGAAAAGGTACAGGAATGTTGTGAACAATCTAATGTTGCTTTGAGGATGGAGAAGTGCCACATGATGATGACCGAGGGGATTGTGCTGAGATATTTCATTTAGGTAGATGGAATCAAGGTAGACACAGCAAAATTGAGGTAATATCAAGAATCCCAACTCCTAGAATTAAAAAATAGTTACATAGATTTCTGGGACATGCAAAGTACTACAGGAGATTTATAGAAAAAAATTCAAAGATTGCATCTCCTCTGTTTTCTTTTCTTATGGAATATGCAGAATTTGTGTGGACAGGGAAGTGTGAGAAAGCCTTTTTGAAGTTAAATAATTGTGTAACAACAACACTTGTTTTTCAAGTACCAAACTGGATACTTCCATTCCATATCACTACAGATGCATCTGGCATAGCCGTGGGTGTTGTTTTGGGGCAGCTAGAGGAAAATAAACTTATGCCAGTTATTACATCAGCAAAAATTTAACTCCAACTGAGATCAACTATACAATTACTGAGAAGGAATTCCTAGTAGTAGTGCATGCTATAAATGAATTTCGGCACTACATTAACGGGTATCAAGTATTTGTACACACTGACCATACTGCAATATGATTTTAATGAATAAAATTGTTACCAATGGTAGAGTTACCCGATGGTTATTGCTGTTATAAGAATTTGATATCAATATCTTAGATAAACCTAGAAAATATAATGTGGTTATTGATTTTCTTTCTATGTTAACTATAGGTGATAACTGCACTCCTACTAAGGATTATTTTCCAGATGAATATCTTTTTTCTATATCTACTCACTCGCAATGGTATGCAGATATAACCAACTATCTTGCTGCAGGAAATTTCCCACACCATTATCTTCCAGAGAAAAGAGGAAGATCATACAACAGAGTGCTACTTACTCATGGATAGAGGGAAATCTCTATCACATCGGAACAAAATTTCAGATTCGGCATTGTGTTAGAGAAGATGAGGTATTTGATACCTTGAAATCTTGTCATCGGGAACCTTGTGGAGGGTACTTCACGGACAAGAGAACGGGGTATAAAGTACTCCCAATAGGGTACTACTGTCCAACTATATTCTAGGATGCCAAGAAGTTTGTGAAGTGATGTGATAGCTTCCAAAGGATGGGCCAGCCTCTGAAATCAAATGAGATAATGTTACAGCCTCAAATAGTGATAGATCCATTTGAGAAATGGGCCCTGGATTTTGTAGGTCCAAATAATCCTTAATCACAAAAATATCATACATATTGGTTTGCACCGAATAAGTCACAAAGTGGGTCGAAGTGAAGGCACTAACTAGAGCTACATAGTAGGCTATTTTAGACTTCTTGTTCGAAGATATTTTTTTACCTTCGAGATACCCAAGGAGATAGTGATGGATGGAGGGCCTCAATTTACATTTGATCCAGAAACTGGTTGAGAAGTATGGAATTCATCACAGGATCACTTCACCTTATCACCCACAAGAAAATGGTCAAGTGGAAAGCACCAATAAAGTCATTGAGGGAATATTAACAAAGAAAGTAACCAACCACCAAAGAAATTGGGCCAAAAAAATTCCAAAGGTGTTTTGGGCTTACAGAACAACATGGAGGAATACTGCAGGATTCTCACTGTATGAATTGGTGTATGGTAAGAATAATTTATTACCCATAGATTTAAATATAAATACATTGAGAAAAAAATTGCAGTTCAATCTAGATTTAAGCACAGCGCAAAGACAAAGATTGAATCATCTCAATGAGTTGGAAGAGAAACAGTTCGCTGCCATTTAGTAGACATAGATCATTCAACAACAAACAACTAGATGGCATGATAGGTTCATTAAGAAGAAGAATTTCAGAACGGATATTGGGCTCTCTTGTACAATTCAAGATTCAAGGATTTCAAAGGCAGGCTATGCACTAGATGGCTAGGTCCTTAATAGGTAGACACAATATTTGACAATGGGACTATAAAATTGGTTACCATTGACAGTGTCAAGACACCATTACTAGTTAATGGGCCCCGTCTGAGGTTATATCATCAACCTACTTCAAAGGAATCATTTGTTAACATTTTCGCGGACTCTGATCTTTATGTTACAGCAACAGGGGAATGCTCCCTTGTGCAGCTTGAAATTTGGAATTCCAATAAGTGTAGTATCTCTAAACCACTCTTGTGGTGGCTTTTACACCTATTTAAAATAATAATAATAATAAAAATAATAAAAATAAAAATAAAAATAAAAATTTGATTGTGAAAACCTTTTTTTGTGGTGCAATGAGACAATTTGTAACAGTTGAAAACCACTTCTGTGGTGACTGTTACACCCAGTTTTTTTCCCCTTTTCCAAAACATCATCTTTCCTTCTCAACATATTTTACAAGATGATGTTACTTATTTGTATCTATTTTTCCTAATTATCATGTTTTCCGAAGAATAACACAATGAATGTCTTGGTTGTTACACATGTAACAGCCAACAGCCATTAAGAGTGTCTCCCATCTTGTCATTATCTTGAAATGCAACAATAATTACAATAATCAAGAATGACCACCACGATCACTAAAAGGAGTTACGCCATCACATTAAAATTCCTCCTCCACATCGTTTCAAGTACATCATTTAAAAATATAACTTCATCATTTAATAATTTGGTGATTAATGGAAAGTTATGACATTCCCGTGATGGTCGTGGGAAATCATCAACATTAAAGCTTGGGGGGAGGGATAAATCTCATAATCATTGGAAGAAATCCATAGTATTGAAACCACCATTAACACCACATGCATGAAATTAAATAGCACGATATCCAATTATGACCAAAACCAGCCGGAAAAGGCAATTGTACTTAAAGCCTATTATTTTCCATAATCAGACATTTATGTAGAAATGTGCGAAGTACGATTTGGAAATTTGAAAATCTTGTCACCTCCCATCACCTTCCTTAGCTGAAGTCTTGTATCCTCATTTGAAATTATTCATCTGAGATAAGAAGAGTAGGTTTCCGAGAGAAAAAAAAGCAGTGCAGCGATATTACGGTTGGTCGAGCTTAAGGAGAGATTCATAATAACAACAAGATGGGAGGAGCAGCAGTAAGGCATGAGCCAAAATCCATGGAAGCTTTGTAGAATTGTCTAGAAGCTTATCAGGTATTTAAGGGTACCGGGTGGATTGAATATTTTGAAAAGTTGGAAGGCTCAGATGAGGGTATTGTAATCAAATTTGATCAGAATTTGAATAACCACCAGACCTGAGTGGACTACAAATTGAAGTAATAGAAGAAGTGATTTTCTGAGTGACCACATTGCCAGCAGAAGGATGGAGAATGGGAAAAGTAATGACCCTTCTTTGAAGGAATATTTTCTTGAAGGAGAGGAAAGGCTGGAAAATAAGGGAAGAGGAGTTGACAGATTATCACTCCCCCAACTATGTGCATATGTCACCCTGGGTCTAATCAAGTACATTAATTAAGAGGGAAGATCCACGATCATCTTCAATTATCACTTCCCTCTACAAAATCATCTTTGGCACTAGCATAAGATAAACCTCCCATTTTTCCTATTGGGAAACATTAAGCATATGGCTGCAGCGGTTAAGATGAAAACACATCCTGAAGCTTGTGTGACCAACCATGGAATTATTAAATTGATCATGTTGGATGACCTAAGTCAGGAGGGAAGGAGCTAGGAATAATTTAAACAAAAAATTCCTAGGACAAGCCAAAGAAAATAGGCTGCGACTTTAGAAGGAAGTCATGCAGAAGCTGAAGTCCAGACCTGGCTCGTGAGGGTTAGAATTGGAAATGAACCCACTGATAAGCCAATTGGAGACAGACTGCCAAACCATAGGGTGAAATTTAGCTTTCCAACAGAACCATTGCCCATAGCTGAGAAGCAGAAAGAGGCAGAAGGATCAAAAGAAGAAGGAAAAAAACCCTCCTCCTTAGGTAAGGACGAAACTCATGTTCTACTTTTAGAACTTGAAATTTTAAGAAACGAAAATGAATAGTTGAAAAAAAGATTAGCTAAGGGGATGGAAATTTTAGTATCTGTATGCACAGTGTTATGGCTCATTTGCATTTTCCTTTATTTTATTTTCAAAAATAAAATAAAAAACATATATTTAAGAAAATATAAAAAAATGTAGATCCTTCATATGTTTCAAAATCATTTCATTTTCACATACTGCTAAACTAATATATATTTTTGAAGAGCATGTGAAGGTGGGACCAAGTGTTCCAATTAACACCCGTGCTAATTGTCGAGCAGGATTAAAAGAAGTTTCATTTGACATAAATCAGCGAGAACCCATGGGCACAAATAGCCTGCAGGTTAGCAGAGGAGGTGCCTCTGCAGTTGACTCCACTGACCATCATCCAATCAAGATTGATAGTTCTCATCCACTGTGGGGGCAGGACCCCAACGGATGATCCATACCCCCAAGCACCCCCACAGTGACGTATGTATCCAGTTGGTGACAACTCATCTATCATGTCATAAGTACCATTACTTGTTTGTTTAAGCATTAATTCAACATTGATGTTAGAACTCCACGCCAGTTATTTAAAGGTTCAATTTTTCCTTTCTCCTATCAGTTTCTCATTCTTAGTCATCCACAAAGTCATCCTAATCACTCTATTTTTGTACTCTATCTAACATTGTCCGCCACCCTACATTATTCCATGGCTAAGAAATATTCTTTGTTCGGATCTTCTAGCCATATCCCTCTCATGGATACTGAGCAACATATAAGGGATACCATCTGCACCATTGAGAATTTTCCCTTCTACCAGCAAGTTTTCTTCAATGAGAAAAGTTGCCCCATCTATTTAACCATGTCCAATTCTAGTGTTCTGTCTGCATGCATCCCCAAAACATATATTTTTCCCAAATTTTTGTGTTGGTTAGTGTCTACACTCTATCTTGGTAAATTTTTTGTGATGAATTTCTTAAGGGAAAATGTCCTTCAGGTTACAGCCTAGTTAATTCATCAAGCCCTATGTTATCCAGAGTCTGAGTCTTATGTCCAGTTCACTGATGAATCATTGGTGGCATTCTATGATAATCTTGCAGGACAAGAGTTTAACCAGGTCATATTATTTTTGAAGTTGGATACGAAGCAATTTTCAACAGATGATAAATAATTACCATTAGATATTTTTGATGCAGAAGTCAGGCCAATGCTACAATATCTGTCAAAGATACTTGGAAAATATGCTACTCAAATTGATAGGTCAATGTTGGGATTGTTTTCCATTATGATGAAGCCTAAAGTGGTGTTGGATATTCCCTCTTACTAGAAACAAGCGGTTAACACTCAGCTCATGAGCTTGTCCCTTACCGAGTCCTTCAGGTTCCCTTCACTTATCACTTATCTATTTTTGTATCAAAATGTAGAAGAATTTTTACATTTGGGGCTGAACATAATGGATACAAATAAGAAAAGGCAGTCAGTAGTTTTATGGACTAATACAGTAAGAAATGAACAATATGAGGGAGGGGTGTTTGATTTTTCTACTTATTTTATGCCAATTGCTTATAATTTTTTGAATGGGGTTCCTCCTCCATGTTTCTTGCCAGAATATCAGGAGTTTCTTATATTAAGAAATAATTGTAAATTTGGGGATTGGTTTGAATATGAAGATAATTCAGAAATTAGATTATATGGAGTTGGGATAGAACCTTATAGATTGCCAAATTTTGTCCCTATGATGTTGTTTTCATTGGAATTTATTAGAAAAATTCTGAATGAAGATCAAGTTAATTTTTTTCAAATGAAGAAGGGTCATTTTTTTAAGCTTCCTATGTCTGTGGTACCATTCATACTAAATATGAGGCAAGCATTTAATGAAGCCAACAAGATGTTAGAAGGTATGCAATTTCTTCTAGGTGATAAATGGGCCTATGATCCTCACAAGGTAATCCCTAACAGAAGCGTTGAAAATGGATATTCTTCTTTCATTCATGACAGTAAGCATGAAATAGAAAATTTGGCTAATAAATTTTTTCAAACTCTATTAGTTCCAACAAGCAAACTCCCATCATTTCTGAAAAATTGAGCAAAAGAAGTAAAGAGACAACTGTTGATTCTGAATATGAGGAACATAGAACTGAGAAGAGGGCTAGACTGACTGAAGAAAAACTAATCACTTAACCTGGTTTCCTCCTTCCATTAGGGGATGATCACAATGTACCAACTTCACCTACAAGACATGGAGATGTTCAGGATCAAGTCCCTTTGATCAATAAATTTTTTTCTCAAATTGCAGAGAGCAATCAAAAGATGAAAGCTAGTATGGAAGTGCAAGCTGAATATTAGATTACTCTTGACAAAAATAGACTATTGGTTGCCATGGACTTAGAAAAGGACTAGTTTAAGATTTATTTTTCTAACCCATTTGAAATGACAGTAGGGTCATCAAGTATTTTTAAAACTGTTATTTTGACTGTTGATGTGAAGAAAAATCCTTTACTTGATAAAATTAATTTACATATGCAGATAGGGAAATTGATTTTTAATGATCTAACCAAGTCTAGTGCATATTCTCAAAAGTCAGAACATATGCTAGGAAAAGTGATCAAGCAGTTAAAATTGGAAAAGGCTAATTCCAGGGCTCTTTCAACTCAGAATGAAGAGTTGAAGAAGATAATTGTAAAGATTTGAGTGAATCCTAATGATAATTCAGTTGCACAGAAGTTGTTACAAAGTGTTGAGTCAGAGATAAATGTGTTGAATAGGAAGTTAAAATTGCCTACTAGAGAACACTCAATGGCAGCAGAGGTAGAAGAGGTTGAGAATGAGAAAAAGCATCTTTTACAATAATTGTTACAGAAAGCGGGGGAGGTTTCTAAGTTAAAGGAGTCTGTCCTTAGCTTGAAAATTCAAATTTATTCTCATTCTTGCACTATAATCATGCCATCCAAAGCTGATGATCCAGCAACAAGATTATCCCAGTTGAGTATAGAGTTGAAGATGGCAGAAAATTATCTCAAGTAGGCGCAAAGAGAGTTGGAGACAATGACAAAGATAATGCAGGCCAAAGAAGGAGAAGTCAATAAGTACAAATCATATTTCCAAACAACCAATAATGAAATCAAGAGTCTAAAGGAAATATAACTCTGATTCAAGAAAAAGACATTGTATGGAATGAAATCATTGAAGCCATGAAAACAACTTGGGAGTCCTTGACAATAGTGTCATTCGAGAAAAATAACATTATCTGAGATTTAGAGGAACTAGTTATGGAAAATAAAAAGAAGACTCTTAACAGAGCCTTATGGGAAAATAAATTCATTGATTTCATCAATTCTAAGATATATCAGGAGTTGGAGGAAAAAGAAATTAAAGATAGGACATTCTATGTTCTAAATATTAATAAGTTGATTGTAAAAAATGCTTGCTGGAAGTCAGCAAATGTAATATTCCCAAATGGGGAATGCATCAATACAAGACATAAAACTGGAAATAGCAGTGATAAATCAACTCATAAAATTTGAGAAGAACACATAGCCCTCATATTAGTATTATAGCAGCAAATGTATAAAATATCTTGAGGAAATAGTCACTCAAGATAGGAAAAATCAACCTCAAGAGAACATGTACAATAAGATCACTGCTACACAACAAATTCCCAAGGCTATAAAAACACAATTTTATTAGATTTAACTGCTGATAACTAATTTCAATACATAGATCTTCCAATATATGGCTCATACAATGTTGGGAGTGAAGATATATAATCCCAAACTCAATTTCAAGGCAATCCAAAAAGGATTTCCTGAAATATGCAAAAAGTGCAAAATGCCGGAATGTAGTCCTAAGACTGAATAGAAGCTGCAACTCAAGAACTGGATGAAGATGGTTGTAGATGATGCATATGATGAATGAATCTCATCCAATGGATCCTTCAGGTGAAAGGTTTATCCAATCACTGAAGATCTCACCCTCTAATCAAGCAATGAAATCCCTTACTACAAATGCTCACTGAAATAATGCAGTAAAGGAGAGATAATATGCTGTAGGTGATAGGAAATATGTTGGCCAAGTGCCAAGATGTGAAATAAGCTCCAGAATCTCCCTCACTAATTTCCCAAAGGAAAGAAAGCTTCCTCCTCTAAAAAACAAGCTTCGGAAGTGGTGTTCTTAACCCTCTTCTGCAACACCCTGCAACACAACCCAGCTCTAAATAGAAACTGCATTGTAGCTAAAGGAAGTATCTTGGCCTCAATCCTAGATGTGGAGAAATGAAGTGCAAGCTCCCTTAAGAGACCTCTCAAGAAATTATATGGAATTCCTAAACAGGAATACCTTGTTCTAAGCAGCACATCAATCTCAACTAAACAGCTGAAGAATGCACAACAGTCATGCATACCACAAATCCAATAATCAATAACCTGCCTTGCTATGGCTGCCTTGCCCCCCTTATAAACAAGTGTGAGCCTTATTACCTTGGGTCCCACACATTAGGGTTTCCTCCACCAAGGAATCTTCCTCCCACTATCACTGCGTTGTCTCCATAGATGATCTCCACCATTCATTCCAACATTGTTGACTTGGTCAAACTTGACCTTGTCCACATGTAATTGCACCTGTTCACACATGAGGGTGTAAAATATAGCTATTATAATGATCCACTTTCACATCATGAGGGATTTTTATTCCTATTTTATAAATGTATGGGCCTTCTTACCCATTTATTTATCTCCTAGGTGTCAAAAGCAAAAATCAATATTCCTATTAGCTGCATGCTAATTTTGGAATATTACAGCCCTCCCCTCCCAAATGTTGCTTGTACTCAAGCAACTGAAAGGATATAACTGAAGAGCCTCCTCTTCTCCTCTTGTATCATCCTCATATGATAAAATCCTCCAAGGATAAAGATGTTGTCTCATCAATACATCTCCATGTTGCCCCTCCCAAGTATGCAAGCTAGCTTTTGGTGAGCATCCCAAATAGCTAAATAGCTATCATCATGAAGACGTAAAATACTTAAGGAGGCAATAAGGTGCTGTCTAGAGGTCCCTTTGAGGCATGGGATTTGAAATTCATTTGGAACCATCATTCCCATGTGGATCCTCCATCCCCAAGCTATCATCCATACAAAATGAGCCACCCTCCAAAATGGTAACTCCTGACAATTATCCTCCACCTTTGGCTCTTGCAATGTAGTTGGGCTGAATAACTGAACATGGTAGACAAAATAGCCTTGTCCCTCTCTCTACTTATGATAAGTGTAGAGTAGCTTCTGATCTTGGGATGCAATAATGTTGCCCTCAAGTGGCAAGAAGAAGACTGGATATCCAAATATTTTCTCTCCAACGTTATGAATCATGTAAACCCAAACCATCCCATATATTATGGATAGGAAATCACCACCATATCACATCCCAATGAGAGGAATACTAAATTTTTCATGTAGTTCTGGAAGTTACCAATAGTTTTCCAAGTGGTCACAACATAGTTTTCCTAACTGTTGTTACAAAAAATAACATGGCAAGTTGTTTCTTGACAAATTGCTAGTTGTGTATGTCATCACATCTACTAGTGAATGGTAAATGGATTGGTATATCATCTGAGCATACATATAATAATAAAACACTTTCCTAAGGCCACACAAAATATGGTTTTCTCCATCATATAATTTGGCCCAAAATTGACCATGGAGCCCAATGAGAAGCTTGCCCTCTTGTGGAGCAATGCACTGAATAGAAATGGTAAGAGTATGCAAATACTGTGTTCGATAATATATAAATGAAAAAACAAAATTCTTACCATGTGCTGGAAGTAATATAATATATGGATCCATGAATAAATTCTTCATAGTGGTATGCCATACTTCCATGAAGAGGAATGAACCATATGTTGCATGAAGATCTTTAGATCTTCTTAAGTAATACAAAATCCAATCAGTAATATTAAGAACAACGTAGTGAGATGGTCTGTCCACTTCATCATTCAAATTTCACTTCCTCTTATTGCCATGTACTGTATGAAGTGGTCCTTTGACACTTCCACCATTAAACCTAACTTCATACATCATATGGCCTTGTAATAAGTGTAATAAGGCTCCGTCATCTATAGCTCCATTCCTAACATGCCCATGCCAAATTCATCTACCATAATGCTGCTATATATGGGAGATTCCCTCCAAAGAAGAAGTACCTCCAGATATTCCAAGGCTAAGGAGTAGCCCCTTTGCACTATGATAGTGCCATCACCTACTCCTGCAACATCATGCCAAACATGGGAGAGGATCAACCCATATCCTCTCAAGAAAACCCAGGTAACAACATCTCTTGTTTCTCCCTTATCTATCTTTCATACAAGTCATGGAGTGATATCATGATGGTTGACTTGTAGAATTCCCCATACAACCAAATCTTTTGCTAACATACCTTTTTCCAAAGGGTATGTCATATGATGGCCAAACTCTTTTAAGAGTAGCCAACGTAGCCATGCCTCCTGCTACCCGGTGTCATAAATATGCAAGTGGCTCACCATCCACACCCATTCAACCACATGTGGGTGTCTCCTACCATGCTTCATCTTGGTACTCCTCCAATGAAGACTACCATCCTCCCAAATCATATTTCTTCCTTTTCATTTAATGGGATGTTGAAATGCAACCCCTTGGAGATCTCCTAGAGAAGATCCCACACTAGTGACCCTCTTGAATCCATTAATATCCAAGTGTGTTGGAGGAAAAACCTCCTCACTACTGCTTAATGACAACTTTTTTAATCTCCTCAATGGTGTATTTTCTGTCTCATGCTCCAACTCAAGGATGAACATAGAGTTCTGCATAGGATAGTTTAGTAAAAATTTCATCCTATCCTCCAAAAATCCACACCCCAAACTCAAGTGTTGTGTGCAGCTCAACAATGGTACATTAGGATGATGGTCCATCCATTCCTTGAAAAATTCAAGGTTGCACAACGCAGTGAAATTATGTTGTTCCAAATTAGCAATATGCAATGGTATACAACCCTCCATAAGATTTTCTGAAACAATAGGAAATGGAAACTTAGGCATACCTTGGTGAAACTTGGGAATATCTTGTATGGTTGCAAGAATTCCTTCCTCCAATGTGATGGTTCCTCCAACTGCTGGTATTTTTGGCTGCTCCTCCATAGTTTTATCAGTGCTGGTACAAGTCTCCTTCAATGGTGGTGAGGGCTCGTCCTCCTTTTATTTCTCCTTACCAAATTTTTTAATCAACCTTTGAGTAAATTCTGCAAAAGTTTTCAATTTTGCATGACTCAAATGGCTGAACCACCAAATGTTTGCTTCACCTTCATGGTGCAGTGCTGCAATCTCTATAGCCTCTCTTTCTACCACTAGATGTAGTAGGAAGAATGCGTCTAGTTTCCTTTCCCAGGCCCTTGCTGTAGATGACCCATAAAAAGTAGACAATAGAAACCTATTGCCCCATATTCTCCCTTTGCTGCAAGGTCTACTTTCTTCCTCCAGCTGAATGAACTGTGGGAAAGCTAGAGTCTCCTTGAAGGCTCTAGTTTGAGATTTGTACTAAAAAAGGTATTCACTTAGAAACTTGTGATCCAAGTGTCCTCCATCTTTCTACAATTTGTATCCATTTTCAAAAGGAAAGGGTATTGTCCCACTGCTTATTTCTCCTCTTCTTTTCTTGACCTCCTTGTTGAGGTCCTTTCTAGATCTGAGAAGAGATGAGATAAAACTCACTCTCTCCATCATTCTGATCTTCCTCTTCATCTTCTTATCCTTTTGATAGCATAATGGCTGATATCCACAAGCTGAGCCAATATTATGCTTCGATAACACTATAATATTCCCAAATGGGGAATGCAGAAATACAAGACACAAAACTTGAAATAACAGTGATAAATAAACTCATGAAATGTGAGAAGAACATATAGCCATCATATTAGTATTATAGCAACAAATGTATACAAGATCTTGAGGAAATAGTCACTCAAGATAGGAAAAATCAGCCTCAAGAGAACATGTACAATAAGATCACTGCTACACAACAATGTCCAAGGCCATATTCATGTAGGTTTTATTTGATGTAAGCTGTTTGCTAAGAAATTTCAATACATAGATCTTCAATGACTGATCCATTCCTTGAATGGCTCACTTCATTTGGGAATTACTTGTCTAGAACTCCCAAACTCAAGCAGAAGTTTCAAGACAAAAGCAGGAAAGGATTTCCTGAAATATGCAAAAAGTGAAAAAAGCCAAAATGCAGTCCTAGGACTGAATATCAACTGTAAATCAATAACTATATGAATATGATTGTAGATTATGAATATTATGAATGAATCTCATCCAATGTATCCTTTAGGTGAAAGGCTAATCCAATCACTCAATATCTCACCCTCCAATCAAGCAATGAAATCCCTCACTGCAAATGCTCACTAAAATAACGCAATCAAGGAGAGATACTGCACTATAGGTGATAGGAAATATGTTGTCCAAGTGCCAATATGTGAAATAAGCTCCAAAATATCCCTCACTGATTTTCCAAAGGAAATAAATCTTTCTCCTCTAAAAAACTAGCTCCGGAAGTGGTGTTCTCAACCCTACACTACAACACCCTGCAACACAACCTAACTCTAAACAGAAATTGCGTTGTAGCTGAAGGAGGTAGCTTGGCCTCAAGCCTGGATGTGGAGAAATGAAGTGCAAGCTCCCTCAAGAGGCCTCTCAAGAAAGGATATGGAATTCCTAAACAGGAATACCTTGTGCTAAGCAGCACAATAATCTCAACTAAACAACTAAAGAATGCAGAATAGTCATGCAGACCACAAATCCAATAATCAATAACGTGCCTTTCTCCCCTTATAAACAAGTGTGAGCCATCTTACCTTGGGTGCCACACATTATGGTTTCCTCCACCAAGGAATTTTCCTCCCAATATCACTGCGTTGTCTCCATAGATGATCTCCACCATTCATTCCAGCGTTGTTGACTTGGTCAAACTTGACCTTGTCCACATGTAATTTCCCCTGTTCACACATGAGGGTGTAAAATACAGCTATTATAATGATCCCTTTTCAAATCATGAGGGATTTTTATTCCTACTTTAGAAATTTATGGGCCTCCTTACCCATTTATTCATCTCCTAGGTGTCAAAAGAAAAAATCAATATTCCTATTAGCTGCATGCTAATTTTGGAATATTATAGCAAAGAAGAAGTTGGCAGAAATTAAACAAGATGTAAACAGATTTGATAACATATTTGAAAAAAGGACCAGAGCAGGATTTCCTTCATGCTTGGATCACAAAGGCAGTATTTTATCATGGGATTCCTATGAGCCACTATTAGTGCTAGCGAAGAGTAAGATTGATAATACCCATGAGAAGACCACAATCCAGAAAGGAGCTACAGTTGTTAATTTCTTGTAGAGGAATTTTCAATTAATTTGGATGGTAAATCCTTTATTCACATAATGACCTAGTTTCAGGAGGATCACTGCCTTCAGGCTAGAATATCATAACTTGATCAATTCTCCCAAAACTAGCATCGAGATCTTGAAGAAGTGCAGAGCATGGATGACTGATTCACTAGGTGACACCTCAACATCTTAGAAGGACACGTTAGCAAATCCATAGAATACAGTGGCAGACAATCAAATTCAAATTCAGCAAATATATTGAGGCTTTAGTTTTAATTATCTTTTTGTTAAAAGATCCATGTTGTAATGAAGTTTTTAATTGCCATGTAATAGGTAGTTTATGCAGTTCTAGGCAGTTCGAGTAGCTAAAAGTAGTTCCAACAGTTACAACTGCTTTGTACTGTATTTAAAGAAATGAAAAAGAAGGAAGAGGGTTCTGATTTTTGGACCTCTGGATGACTATAAATTTTGTTCTAAATTCTCTGAGAAACTAATGAAAGAATATTAGGTTTCTAGCACCTGTTGATGTTGATATGTGTTTCTAGTTCTGCTCTGTGTTTATTCCTCTTTGAATGTAATGAATTAATGTAGTTGCAGTTCTCTTTTTACATTTGTAAGTAAGATTTAAACAATCCTTAATATGCGTTCCTTCACTCCATCTATTCTGTTCACATAAAATTCTTTTGAAATTTGAATTGATAGATTCTGTTTCTCAGCATATCACTTTGAGTTTCTCTTACAGTTCTTCATTTCATTTCATTCAATAGCATTAGTTAATGGCATTATGAAGGCTTTCATTATATCATATTATTGAGGGTATTAAGTAATTAAATTCCAAAGGTGTTAAACAGATACCATCTGATATTACAATTTTGTGACACATTTTTATAAAATGTCTTGAGCACTAATTCCTTACCACATCCAAGGGATTGTTTCTTGAGATGCAACATTTTTTGGCGTGTTTTCGGGGATCAAAGAATTAAAGTTCATTTCCCTGGGTTTTCTTTCTATTTCCTCTGGTTGTTCATTGAGGAGGAAATTTTCGGTGGTGTTCGTTCATTTTCAGAATTCTGTATTTCAAAAGCCCTCACACGAGGTTAGATACCTCACAGAAGAAAGTCCCTACTTTGTCAGATCCAGAAAAATTGTTTTCTAAAAAGGCTCAGAAACCAAAAACGCCTTCAACACCCGTTCCTACATTGTCTTCTCCTGGCATCAATTCTCATAACCCCTTATTTGAAGATATTTCCAAGGAACTCTCTTTCTTGGAACAAGATTCTCCTTCCACACCCACTCATTTTCAAGAACCCAAGTTAGAAGAACATTATTTCAAGTATGTTTCTTTTACCTTTACACAATCTCAACCAAATATAGTTGTTGGTTCTTCTACCATCATTCATCAACCCACTCCCATTTCAAAAGGCCTCACATGAGGTCAGATACCTCGCAGCAGAAAGTCCCTACTTTATTAGATCTATAAAAATTGGTTTCTAAAAAAGCTCAGAAATAAAAAAACCCCTTCAACACCCGATCCTACATTGTCTGCTCTTAGCAGCAGTTCTCATAACCCCTTGTTTGAAGATATTTCCAAGGAACTCTCTTTCTTGGATCAAGATTCTCCTTCCACACCCATTCATTTTCAAGAACCCAAGTTAGAAGAACATTCTTTCGAGTCTGTTTCTTTTACCTTTACACAAGCTCAACCAAATATAGTTGTTGGTTCTTCTACCATCGTTCATCAACCCACTCCCATATCAATATTCTCACCACCTTCATTCACTTTCATAGCAGGTTCATCAACCTCAACTACCCAAGGAACAGTTAACCAAGGTGTCAATATGGCAGCACCAAATTTCTTAATTAATAGATATGCACCTTTAAATCTTCCACAACCAATGAATGCCATGCCTCAAGAATACCTCAAATTACTTCCTCGTTTCAATGGAGAAGATGAAGTAACTGCAGAACAAAATTTACCTTGTTTTTCACTTTCACAGAGAATTTAAATGTAGAACATCTGAACGTTGTGATGAAACTATTTGTACAGTCTCTAAATGGAGAGGCTAGAAAATGGTTCAAAGGTTTCCCAAATGGTTCGATAAATAACTAGGAAGAGTTGGAAACTCAATTTACTCAGAGATGGGGAGAAAAGAGAGATCACGGTTACTCATTATCGTAGTTTAATGCAATTAAAAGAAAGCCTAATGAAAACATTTCTATGTTTGTAAATAGATTTAACAAATTGTACAATAGTTTACCTATAAAGATGAAGCCCCCCCTGCTGGAGCAAAGGTAGTTTTGCTGGGGATTTTGAAGTTGATTTTAGTTTTACATTGAGAGAAAGAAGAGCCCCTACTCTTGAACAAATACATACTGATGCATTGGAAATTGAGGCTAATATGACTGCGGCTAGAAAAATTAAAGAGAAGCAGTCAGTTCAAGATAAGGGAAAATAGAAAGAAGAATCACCACAAGATCAAAGAATTGATGATATGACAAAGGTGATCAAAAATTTGTCAAACAAGCTAGTGAGTATGGAGTTAGAAAGTAAAAACTCCCAAATACCTACACAACAAAACAAAGGAGGATTTAATCCTCAATTCAGAAAACAGCCCCTACAAATTTTGCAGAGGGAGAGAAGAGATAAAGACCAAGTTCAAGCACCACTGTAAATTGAAGCAGCACATGTACAGTCAGTGCTATAACAACACAATTTTATTAGATTTAACTGCTGATAAATAATTTCAATACATAGATCTTCCAATATATGGCTCATACAATGTTGGGAGTGAAGATATATAATCCCAAACTCAATTTCAAGGCAATCCAAAAAGGATTTCCTGAAATATGCAAAAAGTGCAAAATGCCGGAATGTAGTCCTAAAACTGAATAGAAGCTGCAACTCAAGAACTGGATGAAGATGGTTGTAGATGATGCATATGATGAATGAATCTCATCCAATGGATCCTTCAGGTGAAAGGTTTATCCAATCACTGAATATCTCACCCTCTAATCAAGCAATGAAATCCCTTACTACAAATGCTCACTGAAATAATGCAGTAAAGGAGAGATAATATGCTGTAGGTGATAGGAAATATGTTGGCCAAGTGCCAAGATGTGAAATAAGCTCCAGAATCTCCCTCACTAATTTCCCAAAGGAAAGAAAGCTTCCTCCTCTAAAAAACAAGCTTCGGAAGTGGTGTTCTCAACCCTCTTTTGCAACACCCTGCAACACAACCCAGCTCTAAATAGAAACTGCATTGTAGCTAAAGGAAGTATCTTGGCCTCAATCCTAGATGTGGAGAAATGAAGTGCAAGCTCCCTTAAGAGACCTCTCAAGAAATTATATGGAATTCCTAAACAGGAATACCTTTTTCTAAGCAGCACATCAATCTCAACTAAACAGCTGAAGAATGCACAACAGTCATGCATACCACAAATCCAATAATCAATAACCTGCCTTGCTATGGCTGCCTTGCCCCCCTTATAAACAAGTGTGAGCCTTATTACCTTGGGTCCCACACATTAGGGTTTCCTCCACGAAGGAATCTTCCTCCCACTATCACTGTGTTGTCTCCATAGATGATCACTATTCATTCCAACATTGTTGATTTGGTCAAACTTGACTCACCACATGTAATTGCACCTCGTTCACATGAGGGTGTAAAATATAGCTATTATAATGATCCACTTTCACATCATGAGGATTTTATCCCTATTTTATAAACAAGGGCTTTCTACCCATTTATTTATCTCCTAGGTGTCAAAAGCAAAAATCAATATTCTTATTAGCTGCATGCTAATTTTGGAATATTACAGCCCTCCCCTCCCAAATGTTGCTTGTACTCAAGCAACTGAAAGGATATAACTGAAGAGCCTCCTCTTCTCCTCTTGTAGCATCCTCATATGATAAAATCCTCCAAGGATCAAGATGTTGTCTCATCAATACATCTCCATGTTGCCCCTCCCAAGTATGCAAGCTAGCTTTTGGTGAGCATCCCAAATAGCTATCATCATGTAAAAGTAAAACATCCATGGAGGTAAAATTGTGTTGTATAGAGGTATATTTGAGACATGGAATCTGAAATATAGTGGGAACCATCATCCCAATATGAATCTTCCATTCCCAAGCTATCATCCATACAAAATGAGCCACCCTCCAAAATGGTAACTCATGGGAAGTATCCTCCACCTTTGGCTCCTGCAATGTAGGTGTTCTGAATAATTGAACATGGTATACAAAATAGCCCACCCCACGTTTTCCTTATCTCCACTTATGATAAGTGTAGAGTAGTTTTTGATCTTGGGCTGCAATAATGTTACCCTCAAGTGGCAAGAAGAAGAATGGATCTCCAAAGATCCTCTCTCCAATGTCATATATCAATATGGCCCAAACCATCCCATATATGATGAATAGGACATGATCACCACATGTCATCCAAATGAGAAAAATACTAAAGGTTTCATGTAGTGCTGAAAGGTACCAACAATTTCCCAAGTGGTCACAACGCAATTTTCCTAACTGTTGTTTCAAAAAATAACATGGCAAGCTGTTTCTTGACAAATTGCTAGTTATGTATGTCATCACATCTACTAGTGAATAGTAAGTGGCTTGGTATATCAACTGAGCATACATAAAATAATAAAACACTTGCCCAAGGCCACACCAAAGATAGTTGTCCCCATCATAGAATTTGGCCCAAAATTGACCATGGAGCCCAATGAGAGGCTTGCCCTCTTGTGGATCAATGTACAGTATAGAAATGGTAAGAGCATGCCAATACTGTATTAGATAATCAATAAATTCAAAAACCAAATTCTTACCATGTAATGAGAGTAAGATGATGATAAGATCCATGAATAAGTCCTCCTAGTGATATGCCATACTCCTATGAAGAGGAATGAATCATATGCTGCATGAAGACCTTTCTTCTTATGCTTGGAAATCCAATTCAAGAAGAGCATATCACTGTAATAGATGTCTCCATCCACTACTCCATCACTCTCACCTCCTCCTTTTCCACCAAGTGCATCATATGTGAAGTGATCTTCGGGACACTCCATCAATAAACCCAACCTCTCAAGTGACAACGTTGTTGGCCTTTGTAATAAGGCTCCTGTCATCTCATAGCTCCATTCCTTAACATGCCCATGCCAAATTCATCTACCATAATGCTGCTATATATGGGAGATTCCCTCCAAAGAAGAAGTACCTCCAGATATTCCAAGGCTAAGGAGTAGCCCCTTTGCACTATGATAGTGCCATCACCTACTCCTGCAACATCATGCCAAACATGGGAGAGGATCAACCCATATCCTCTCAAGAAAACCCAGGTAACAACATCTCTTGTTTCTCCCTTATCTATCTTTCATACAAGTCATGGAGTGATATCATGATGGTTGACTTGTAGAATTCCCCATACAACCAAATCTTTTGCTAACATACCTTTTTCCAAAGGGTATGTCATATGATGGCCAAACTCTTTTAAGAGTAGCCAACGTAGCCATGCCTCCTGCTACCCGGTGTCATAAATATGCAAGTGGCTCACCATCCACACCCATTCAACCACATGTGGGTGTCTCCTGCCATGCTTCATCTTGGTACTCCTCCAGTGAAGACTACCATCCTCCAAAATCATATTTCTTCCTTTTCATTTAATGGGATGTTGAAATGCAACCCCTTGGAGATCTCCTAGGGAAGATCCCACACTAGTGACCCTCTTGAATCCATTAATATCCAAGTGTGTTGGAGGAAAAACCTCCTCACTACTGCTTAATGACAACTTTTTTAATCTCCTCAATGGTGTATTTTCTGTCTCATGCTCCAACTCAAGGATGAACATAGAGTTCTGCATAGGATAGTTTAGGAAAAATTTCATCCTATCCTCCAAAAATCCACACCCCAAACTCAAGTGTTGTGTGCAGCTCAACAATGGTACATTAGGATGATGGTCCATCCATTCCTTGAAAAATTCAAGGTTGCACAACGCAGTGAAATTATGTTGTTCCAAATTAGCAATATGCAATGGTATACAACCCTCCATAAGATTTTCTGAAACAATAGGAAATGGAAACTTAGGCATACCTTGGTGAAACTTGGGAATATCTTGTATGGTTGCAAGAATTCCTTCCTCCAATGTGATGGTTCCTCCAACTGCTGGTATTTTTGGCTGCTCCTCCATAGTTGTATCAGTGCTGGTACAAGTCTCCTTCAATGGTGGTGAGGGCTCCTCCTCCTTTGATTTCTCCTTACCAAATTTTTTAATCAACCTTTGAGTAAATTCTGCAAAAGTTGTCAATTTTGCATGACTCAAATGGCTGAACCACCAAATGTTTGCTTCACCTTCATGGTGCAGTGCTGCAATCTCTATAGCCTCTCTTTCTACCACTAGATGTAGTAGGAAGAATGCATCTAGTTTCCTTTCCCAGGCCCTTGCTGTAGATGACCCATAAAAAGTAGACAATAGAAACCTATTGCCCCATATTCTCCCTTTGTTGCAAGGTCTACTTTCTTCCTCCAGCTGAATGAACTGTGGGAAAGCTAGAGTCTCCTTGAAGGCTCTAGTTTGAGATTTGTACTAAAAAAGGTATTCACTTAGAAACTTGTGATCCAAGTGTCCTCCATCTTTCTGCAATTTGTATCCATTTTCAAAAGGAAAGGGTATTGTCCCACTGCTTATTTCTCCTCTTCTTTTCTTGACCTCCTTGTTGAGGTCCTTTCTAGATCTGAGAAGAGATGAGATAAAACTCACTCTCTCCATCATTCTGATCTTCCTCTTCATCTTCTTATCCTTTTGATAGCATAATGGCTGATATCCACAGGCTGAGCCAATATTATGCTTCGATAACACTATAATATTCCCAAATGGGGAATGCAGAAATACAAGACACAAAACTTGAAATAACAGTGATAAATAAACTCATGAAATGTGAGAAGAAAATATAGCCATCATATTAGTATTATAGCAACAAATGTATACAAGATCTTGAGGAAATAGTCACTCAAGATAGGAAAAATCAGCCTCAAGAGAACATGTACAATAAGATCACTGCTACACAAAAAATGTCCAAGGCCATAACAGCGCAGTTTTATTAGATGTAACTGCTGCTAGAGAATTTCAATACATAGATCTTCCAATGATGATCCATTCCTTGAATGACTCATACAATTTTGGGAGTGAATATCTAGACTCCCAAACTCAATTTCAAGACAAAACGGAAAGGATTTCCTGAAATATGCAAAAAGTGAAAAAAGCCAAAATGCAGTCCTAGGACTGAATATCAACTGTAAATCAATAACTATATGAATATGATTGTAGATTATGAATATTATGAATGAATCTCATCCAATGTATCCTTTAGGTGAAAGGCTAATCCAATCACTCAATATCTCACCCTCCAATCAAGCAATGAAATCCCTCACTGCAAATGCTCACTAAAATAACGCAATCAAGGAGAGATACTGCACTATAGGTGATAGGAAATATGTTGGCCAAGTGCCAATATGTGAAATAAGCTCCAAAATATCCCTCACTGATTTTCCAAAGGAAATGAATCTTTCTCCTCTAAAAAACTAGCTCCGGAAGTTGTGTTCTCAACCCTACACTACAACACCCTGCAACACAACCTAACTCTAAACAGAAATTGCGTTGTAGCTGAAGGAGGTAGCTTGGCCTCAAGCCTGGATGTGGAGAAATGAAGTGCAAGCTCCCTCAAGAGGCCTCTCAAGAAAGGATATGGAATTCCTAAACATGAATACATTGTGCTAAGCAGCACAATAATCTCAACTAAACAACTAAAGAATGCAGAATAGTCATGCAGACCACAAATCCAATAATCAATAACGTGCCTTTCTCCCCTTATAAACAAGTGTGAGCCATCTTACCTTGGGTGCCACACATTATGGTTTCCTCCACCAAGGAATTTTCCTCCCAATATCACTGCGTTGTCTCCATAGATGATCTCCACCATTCATTCCAGCGTTGTTGACTTGGTCAAACTTGACCTTGTCCACATGTAATTGCCCCTGTTCACACATGAGGGTGTAAAATACAGCTATTATAATGATCCCTTTTCAAATCATGAGGGATTTTTATTCCTACTTTATAAATTTATGGGCCTCCTTACCCATTTATTCATCTCCTAGGTGTCAAAAGAAAAAATCAATATTCCTATTAGCTGCATGCTAATTTTGGAATATTATAGCAAAGAAGAAGTTGGCAGAAATTAAACAAGATGTAAACAGATTTGATAACATATTTGAAAAAAGGACCAGAGCAGGATTTCCTTCATGCTTGGATCACAAAGGCAGTATTTTATCATGGGATTCCTATGAGCCACTATTAGTGCTAGCGAAGAGTAAGATTGATAATACCCATGAGCAGACCACAATCCAGAAAGGAGCTACAGTTGTTAATTTCTTGTAGAGGAATTTTCAATTACTTTGGATGGTAAATCCTTTCTTCACAGAATGACCTAGTTTCAGGAGGATCACTACCTTCAGGCTAGAATATCATAACTTGATCAATTCTCCCAAAACTAGCATCGAGATCTTGAAGAAGTGCAGAGCATGGATGACTGATTCACTAGGTGACACCTCAACATCTTAGAAGGACACGTTAGCAAATCCATAGAATACAGTGGCAGACAATCAAATTAAAATTCAGCAAATATATTGAGGCTTTAGTTTTAATTATCTTTTTGTTAAAAGATCCATGTTGTAATGAAGTTTTTAATTGCCATGTAATAGGTAGTTTATGCAGTTCTAGGCAGTTCGAGTAGCTACAAGTAGTTCCAACAGTTACAACTGCTTTGTACTGTATTTAAAGAAATGAAAAAGAAGGAAGAGGGTTCTGATTTTTGGACCTCTGGATGACTATAAATTTTGTTCTAAATTCTCTGAGAAACTAATGAAAGAATATTAGGTTTCTAGCACCTGTTTATGTTGATATGTGTTTCTAGTTCTGCTCTGTGTTTATTCCTCTTTGAATGTAATGAATTAATGTAGTTTCAGTTCTCTTTTTACATTTGTAAGTAAGATTTAAACAATCCTTAATATGCGTTCCTTCACTCCATCTATTCTGTTCACATAAAATTCTTTTGAAATTTGAATTGATAGATTCTGTTTCTCAGCATATCACTTTGAGTTTCTCTTACAGTTCTTCATTTCATTTCATTCAATAGCATTAGTTAATGGCATTATGAAGGCTTTCATTATATCATATTATTGAGGGTATTAACTAATTAAATTCCAAAGGTGTTAAACAGATACCATCTGATATTACAATTTTGTGACACATTTTTATAAAATGTCTTGAGCACTAATTCCTTACCACATCCAAGGGATTGTTTCTTGAGATGCAACATTTTTTGGCGTGTTTTCGGGGATCAAAGAATTAAAGTTCATTTCCCTGGGTTTTCTTTCTATTTCCTCTGGTTGTTCATTGAGGAGGAAATTTTCGGTGGTGTTCGTTCATTTTCAGAATTCTGTATTTCAAAAGCCCTCACACGAGGTTAGATACCTCACAGAAGAAAGTCCCTACTTTGTCAGATCCAAAAAAATTGTTTTCTAAAAAGGCTCAGAAACCAAAAACGCCTTCAACACCCGTTCCTACATTGTCTTCTCCTGGCATCAATTCTCATAACCCCTTATTTGAAGATATTTCCAAGGAACTCTCTTTCTTGGGACAAGATTCTCCTTCCACACCCACTCATTTTCAAGAACCCAAGTTAGAAGAACATTATTTCGAGTATGTTTCTTTTACCTTTACACAATCTCAACCAAATATAGTTGTTGGTTCTTCTAACATCATTCATCAACCCACTCCCATTTCAAAAGGCCTCACATGAGGTCAGATACCTCGCAGCAGAAAGTCCCTACTTTGTCATATCTAGAAAATTTGGTTTCTAAAAAGGCTCAGAAACCAAAAACCCCTTCAACACTTGATCCTGCATTGTCTGCTCCTAGCAGCAATTCTCATAACCCCTTATTTGAAGATATTTCCAAGGAACTCTCTTTCTTGGAACAAGATTCTCCTTCCACACCCACTAAGTTTCAAGAACCCAAGTTAGAAGAGCATTCTTTCGAGTCTGTTTCTTTTACCTTTACACAAGCTCAACCAAATATAGTTGTTGGTTCTTCTGCCATCATTCATCAACCTAGTCCCATATCAATATTCTCACCACCTTCATTCACTTTCAGAGCAGGTTCATCACCCTCAACTACTCAAGGAACAGTTAACCAAGGTGTCAATATGGTAGCACCAACTTTCTTAATGAATAGACATGCACCTTTAAATATTCCACAACCAATGAATTCCATGCCTCGAGAATACCTCAAATTACTTCCTTGCTTCACTGGAGAAGATGAAGTAACTGCAGAACAACATTTACCCTTGTTTTTCACTTTTGCAGAGAATTTAAATGTAGAACATCTAGATGTTGTGATGAGACTATTTTTTCAGTCTCTAAATGGAGAGGCTAGAAAATGGTTCAAAGGTTTACCAAATGGTTCAATAAATAACTAGGAAGAGTTAGAAACTCAATTCACTCAAAGATGGGGAGAAAATAGAGATCACAGTTACTCATTGACAGATTTTAATGCAATTAAAAGAAAGCCTAATGAAAACATTTCTATGTTTGTAAATAGATTTAACAAATTGTACAATAGTTTACCTATAAAGATGAAGCCCCCCCTGCTGGAGCAAAGGTAGTTTTGCTGGGGCTTTTGAAGTTGATTTTAGTTTTACATTGAGAGAAAGAAGAGCCCCTACTCTTGAACAAATACATACTGATGCATTGGAAATTGAGGCTAATATGACTGCGGCTATAAAAATTAAAGAGAAGCAGTCAGTTCAAGATAAGGGAAAATAGAAAGAAGAATCACCACAAGATCAAAGAATTGATGATATGACAAAGGTGATCAAAAATTTGTCAAACAAGCTAGTGAATATGGAGTTAGAAAGTAAAAACTCCCAAATACCTGCACAACAAAACAAAGGAGGATTTAATCCTCAATTCAGAAAACAGCCCCTACAAATTTTGCAGAGGGAGAGAAGAGATGAAGACCAAGTTCAAGCACCACTGTAAATTGAAGCAGCACATGTACAGTCAGTAGAGGATGATAAAAAAGAAGCCAAATATCAAATATCTTCTATGTACATAAGAGAAGATAAAGAAGAGGAAGAATGTGAGGGAGAATATGTTGAAGCAGAGGTGTCTTTTGATCAGGATGAGATGGATGAGTATTGTAGGCAATTTATAGATTTTATGCGAGTTGATTTGCATAAGAAGTATGATTTGAGATCTAGAAAAATATCAAGGGTACAGGATGATGAAGGTGAACAACAAGATTATTTTCCTTCTCCAATGGCGACTCTGCCACAAAATAACTTAGTAACATGAGTAGATAAAGGAAAACAACATATGAATCCAATGAACATAACATAAGTGCAACAAGCTGAATCTTCCCAAAGTAGGTCTGTTGCTACTAATATTTTGGAGAAGGTAGTTCCTATACCTGAATAGATTTCAAATCCTAGAATAAATGAAGAAGAACCTAAGAATAATGCCAAGAAAATTCCAAATTTTAGTCTATCAAGAGAATTGGAGAAGGTCAAGATTCAGGTGCCTCTCCTTGAATTAGCTAAAATACCTAGTTAAAAAAAGGAAATTGTTGAATTCATTAATCTCTCACAGATTGAAGACATAGGTGATACTATAAATTTGCAAGAAGAAAAACCAGTAGTCACTTTTGGTCCTCACGTAGAAGAAGTAGATTCTTATGTTCCTCTATTTTACATTTCATTGCTTCATGATTTTCTCCTCCACAATTGCATGTTGGATTCAGGTGCTTCTCATAGCCTTATGCCATTATCTGTTATGGAAGAGTTGAATTTATAGATTACTAAACCATACAAGGACCTGTACTCATCTTATTCTAAGAGGGTGAAATGTGTTGGGCTAATCAAAGAGTATCTTTGGCTCATATTCCAACAAAGAGTATTATGATGGATGTAGTGGTTGTTGATATTCCAGCCATATTTGGAATTCTCTTGTCAAGATCTTGGGGAGCAAAGTTGGAAGGAGTTTTAAAATTGGACTTCACTTATGCTATCATTCATGTTTTCAATGGAGAAGAAAGGATGTTGTATAGAGAAACAATATTTGTGAAAACTACCACAAATAAAGATGTAGGTAATTCCCCCATTTACAGTCAGGAAAAAGAATATCTTTCTTGTTTTTTGCTACATAAAGATGCAAAATTTGCTAAAGACACAGAGAAGCAGCTCTCTTCAACAATTGTACATAATGAGTTGTATTCAAAAAAAAATTGGAAATGCTATTTTGATGGTGCCTACTCAAAGGATGACAGAGGAGTTGGATTCTTATTGATATCTCTAGATGGTAATATTATGCATTTTTCCTTTAAGTTAGAATTTGATTCAACAAATAATGTGGCTAGAGTACGAGGCTTTGATCCTAAGTCTACAAACTACCAAACAAATGGGAATTCAATGTATGTTTGTTTTTAGTGATTCTTAATTAATTATAAGGGAGATTAAAAATCAATGTCAGATCAAGCATCCAAGGTTGAGATAATATAGGAACTAAGTTTTGGATTTGATTGAGAATTATTTTGAAGCTTTCAATCTACAGTTTATGTTTAGCCCTAAAATTGTCTTCTCTTTTTCCAACTTTCACCTCATTTCATCATTTCTTTATCATTTCATAAACCTAAAGATCAATGAGAATGATTAAGATTGCTTAAAGGTTTCATACAAATGATTAACTTATTGTTCTTTCTTGATTTTTGTTGTCTTAATAATTTTTGAATAGTTTAGGTACAGAATATAGGCATTCTATAGCCAGTCAAGCGTTCCGCAGCTATTTTTGTGTTTAAGTATGTTACAGGTTTCAATTGGAGAAAAGGCACACATGGGTGGATTCCAAATCTTCCCTACATGGTTCCTTCTTATCCATAAGGATTGAATCGATAGCTGGAGGTGTCTAATCCCATGGTCAAAGAAACTGTTTTCTAAAGGAATGAGGACTCTTGATTTGCTTTACAGCAAATCACGAGTCCCAAAAAGAGTTTCAATTCAATTTTAACTTAAATATTACACCTTTACCTATTTTTGTTCGATGGTAGTTATGAATTTTCATATAAATTAAGCTCTGTAATATCGAGAAAGGATGGTTGATACACATTTTATCATTACAATGATACTCTGTTTTCAAGCACTGTGTTAATAAAAGGAGTTTAGCCTTGATGCTGTTTTGAATACAATCTTAAGGAGCTAAAGGATTAATACCGAATTGGTAGCAGAGGGCCCCTGCTATTCGAGGAGGTTTTACATGTTTTCTATCTAAGTTATTTTCAATTATGTTTTACTGTCTTTCCTTACTTAGATTTCTTTCTTAAATCATAGTGTTTTAGCATTTCGTTTCATGTCATCTGCTTAGTTAAAGGACCCTCAAAATACTACAATTAGTCTCTTTCACAAGCTCTTCCAATAAATCTCTATTGAATGAATGGGTTTCAGTTGTAATACTATGAGTTATTAGCATGCCATTTTATGTTATTTAGTTAAATAGAAGATCCTCATTATACTGCAATTAGTCTCTTTCAAAAGCTCTTCCAATAAATCTTTAATTCACGAATGAGATTTAGTTGTAATATTATGAGTTATTGATTGTTTTGTTTCATAGAAGATCCTTATCACATTATAATCAGTCTCTTTCTCAAGCTCTTCTAATAAACCTTTATCAAATGAATGAGATTTAGTTATAATGTTATAAGTTGTTTCAGCATTTCATAGGAGATCCTTACTACATTATAGTTAATCTTTTTCTCAAGTTCTTCCAATAAACCTTTATCAAATGAATGAGATTTCTCTGTAATGTTCCAAGTTACTAATTGTTCAGCATTTCCCTTTTATGTTTTAGGAGATCCTCATTGCACTAGAATTAATATTTTTCACAAGCTCTTCCAATAAATCTTTAACTGAATAAATCAGATTAACTTGTAGTGTTTTGAGTTACTTTTCATTTTATTAATGTTCACTTAGAAGTTGTAATATCCATGTATTAGGACTCCTTGTTTTCATCATTTTCTACTTAAGAATAGAACTTGCAAATTAACTCTGTTTTCATTTATTCATTAACATTTTCTTGTTTTTCCTCTTTACATAGATTTAAATTCATCTTTCTAGTATAGAACAGAATACTAAGAACCAAAACATAAAAACCCCAAAAACATCAACAAAACACTAAAACAACAAAGTAAGAGAATGGATACTTAGGCACATACAGTGAATTACACTTCATCAGTTTACTAGCCCTGGTCAATAATTTATGTTAGCAATTTAGGACACTAAATTGACTAAACATTTTTCCACCATTTCTAGGGAAGTGTAACTAGGTAGCCTTATTTCCTACCTTCCAAAAAAAATGAAATGTGTAGAGAAAGAGATTCTAGTGGTAGATTTATCAGAGGAAGAAGCTTAATTCCCACAACACCACTCACTCCACCAAGATCGAGAAGTAGCACACCTCCAACTCAAACCCATATTCCATACTAAACTGGCCATAGGCTTCCAAAAGTTTCAAGATCAGATATCTAATCAAGAATATCTCCCACTTCATCCATTGAAGAAATTCTAGAGGAAGAAGATCCAAGGACTCCTACAGGAGACATAATCTTTTTCAACTCCATAGGAGAATATATTCTAGCAAAAGAATTAGAAATTCCTAGTGAGGAAGAATAAGAGGACTATTTCTTCAATATACCCTTGATAGAAGAACCAGTAGAACACCTAGCTCTCCAAACTGAACCCTATATCAGTTTAGAAGAATCTATCATGGCAGAAAGAGGTATAGAAGGAGGATAAGGGGAAGGAGAAGTCTTTAATGGAGAAAACACACTCTTTGGAGGAGGTAGAGATAGAGGAGGAGAGAGAGGAAGAGGTAGAGGTACATAAGGAGGTGAAGGTAGAGGAAATGTAGAAAGAGGTAGAGGTAGAAGTGAAATTGAATGCTCTTTTGGATTCCCTATAATAGATGAAGAGACCAATACAACTATGAAAAATATCTCACCCTTTGTTCTTTCAAACTTTCATGGACTGAAAAGTGAAGACCCAGACACATTCTTATTTGAATTTTAAGTTCTATGTATAACATATGATTATATATAAGATGCTCAAAAACTTAAATTGTTCCCTTCAACATTGAAAGGAGAAGCATTAAAATGGTTTATGAGTTTAATCACTAGGTCTATTAGGACATGGAATGATATGAGGAAGACATTTCTAGAAAGATATCTAGATTACTGTATACCAGTCAACCATAAGGAAGAAGTATTCAAAATGATGCAAAAAGAGGATGAAAATCTGGAAGATTTAATTATAACATTAAAAGGGAAAAAATGCAAAATTTAGATCAAGACACCTTGAAAGCTCTTTTGTTGAAAACAATTAGGGATGAATGGATAGATATCCTGAACCTAATGGGAAAAGGAGATATATCTCAACTTTCATTACCTGATATAGCAGAACTATGTATTAATCTCTCAAGAGGAAAATCTAAAATTCTAAAAGGACCCAGAGACCTTGCTCTTGCAAGGGCAAGAAAATCTGCAAATGGAACAGTAAGTAGGGCAGAAATAGGGAATATGCTTGATGAATTTAAAACTGATATTCTAAGGAGTATTAGTGAGCAAATAGACACCCTTAAGTTACAAAACAAGAAGAAAGCCGAAACTGATGCCTTAGCAATATTTTGTCCCAAATGTAGGAAGAAGCATGCCTTAAGAGAATGCCCTTTGGATGTAAAAGTAATAGAGAATTATGAGATTTTTTCAGAAAAATCATGAGACCAAGAATTGTCCCTCAATCCCTGGCCTTAAATATGTCTTTCAAGAAGAAACGACCACAAATTCCACAGAATATCTTAATTTTATCTCTAGAAGACCTTGGCAGGGACCTCAAATACAAGGGTTTAATAATCAAATGTATAATCAACCTCCACCAAGTTGGAACTCTTGGCAGCAACCTTGGCCCCAATTTCAAAATCAATCTCAACCTTGGGCTCAAGGAATACAAAATCCTTATGGAAGGTTCTCCCAGTATTATCAGTATCCACCATCTAATCCATCATATCCAAATTTTCCTCCTCAGCAAAATCCTTAGCAAAATCCACAACCTCAAAATCATAATCAAAATCCACCACTTCCATTACCATTTCCTAAAAAATCAAACTAGTTACCTGCCCAGCCAATACCAAACCCCAACAATAAAAACCCTCAGAATACATATATGATAGAAGTTCAACAATTTCCAACCTATTTGATTACTCCTTTAGACCTTAATGATGTTCAACTTAGGTCTGGAAGAATACTTGAAAGGAAAAATCCTTCTATAGTTATACAAGAACAAAAAAATTCTAAGGAATATTCTCTACGAGTAAATAAAAGTCTTGAAGAAAGCACATCTCTTCAAGACCAAAATATTGAAAAAGAAAAACAGAAAGAACCAATAATTTCAACTGCTATGTTAGAGCTGCCATCAAAATCTACTCCTACACCTCCTTTTCCTGAAAGATTAGAAATTGATAAAGGTGTGGAGAAACAAATTATGATGCCTAAATATGATTTCTTATATGAGTTAAGAAATGTTTTTATTAAGATTCCATTATTACAAGGCATCAAGGAAATCCCAATCTTAGCAAAGACAATAAAGGAGTTGAGTGTGAAAAAAACAGGAAGAAGAATAAAAGAGATAAAGAGAATACAACTAGTAGGAAAAATAGTAGACATAATGATGGGAAAGATTGCCATTCCAAAATATCTAGATCACAGATGTTAAGATACATATCAATGAAATTGAAATTTCAAACACACTAATTGATCTAGGAGCAGCAATCAATATCATAAGTAAGCAAATCATGTAAAAACTAAAACTCCCTAATCTTCTTTTTACACCCACACTACTACAATTAGTAGATAGATCTGTAATCAAACCATATGGGGTATTATAATACATCCTAGTGTCCTTAGATTCTTGGGAGTATCCTGTGGATTTCATGATTCTAACTCCTAAAAATGATCTAGGAGGACATCCTATTATATTAGGAAAACCTTGGTTAGCTACAACTGATGCCTTCATTAGCTGTAGATCTGGTGATATGTACATCTCTGATGGTAGTTCAACCAATAAATTTACTTTGTATCCTGCAGCAAGAACAATCATAGAACTAGATGATACTCAATGGATTGATGATGAAGAAGATATACAACCTCTCTTCACTATTTCAGAAATTAGTGAAGATAGTCAGATTCTGAATGCCTTATAAAATCATGAATCTTCTTCAGAATCAAAACATGAACAATTTCAAGAAGAATCCAATATTGAGCTTTTTTCATCAATACAAATGTCTCTTTACTCCATGGAAGAATTTGGTAACTCTATAATTGAGATATTTCCAAAAAAAACTTTAAACATAAACAAAAACCTAGAAAAATTTCAACAGGAAAAGCTAGTCAAAATATTACAGAGACATTCTTCCACATATGCATTGGAGTACACTGATATGAAAGGGATTAACCCTAAGACTTGCACTCATCATATCTACATAGATGAAAATTTTAAACCAATCAGACAACCTTAGAGAAGGATGAATCCAAATCTTAGGGAGATTGTTAAAGAAGAGTTGTAGAAATTTTTAAATGTCAACTTTATTTATCCCATTTCAGATAGTCAGTGGGTTTCTCCTTTAGTGATTGTACCCAAGAAAAAAGGTAAATGGATGGTATGCATTGACTATCGATAATTAAACAAAGCTACTCTTAAAGATCATTTTCCTTTACCTTTCATAGATCAGGTGTTAGATACATTAACAGGCAAAAAGTACTTTTCATTTTTGGATGGTTTCAGTGGTTATAATCAAATTCAAGTTGCACTTGAGGATCAAGATAAAACCACATTTATCTGTTCTTGGGGTACCTATGCCTACTGAGTATTTCCTTTTGGATTGTGCAATGCACCTACAACATTCCAAAGGGTAGTATTGGGAATATTTTCAGATCTAATACATGACTGTGTAGAAGTATACATGGATGACTTCATAGTCTATGGAAACACATTTGAAGAAGCCTTAGCAAACTTGGAAAAAGTTCTAAAAAGATGTAAAGAAGAAAACCTTTCATTAAGTCATGAAAAATGTTTCATGATGTTTACTAAAGGGATTGTCTTAGGACATCATACTTCAAGAGATGGGATTAGAGTTGATGAGTCAAAAGTTGAAGTCATCTCTAGAATATTAGTCCCAAGTTGTCAGAAATATGTTAGGATTTTTCTAGGATTTATAGGATATTACGGAATATTTATAGAAAACTTCACCAAAATAGCATCTCCACTTTTCAAAATACTCACCAAGGACTGTGAATTCAATTGGAATACTGACTTCCAGTTAGCATTTGAAACCCTGAAAACAAAAATCTCTGAAGCACCTATTTTAAGGGGACCTAACTGGAAATTATCTTTTCACATCTCGACAAATGCCTCAGATACAGCTTTAGGAGCTGTGCTAGGACAAAAAGACCTCATCCCTTATGCCATCTTCTATACAAGTAAAAATTTGACTCCTTCAGAGTTGAATTATAGTGTAACTGAAAAAGAGTTCTTAACTGTTGTTCATGCTATAAATAAATTGAGACATTATATAACAGGCTATGAAACTTTTGTTCACATAGATCACTCTACAATTAGGTATTTAATGAATAAATCAGTTACTAATGGCAGAGTCATAAGATGGTTATTGCTTTTATAATAATTTAACATCACCATTCTAGATAGGCCTGGAAAACAAAATACAGTGGTTGATTTCCTATCTAGACTCAAAAAAATTAAAGATAATACCCTAGTTGAATATAAATTCCCTGATGAATATCTCTTTGTAATCACTACTCAAACTCCCTGGTTTGCTGATATTGCCAATTATCTAGTTTCAAGAAATTTCCTTCAATTATGAATGCAAGAGATAAAAGAAAAATCATTTATGATAGTGAAAAATATTCATGGATTTCTAATGAATTATACAAGACAGGTCCAGACTTTATTATCAGAAGATGTGTTCGAGAAGATGAGATGCCTCAGATTCTCAAGGCATGTCATGATGAACCTTGTGGTGGACACTTTGCTGATAAGAGGACAGCTTATAAGATCCTTCATCTAGGATATTATTGGCCATCCCTCTTTAAATATGCTAAAGATTATGTCAAAAGGTGTGACAGTTGCCAAAGGGTAGGGAAACCCTTCCCTTCAGGTGGAATTCCATTACAACCTCAGGTACATATTGAACCTTTTGAGAAATGGGCTTTGGATTTTCTAGGACCTATTAATCCTCTGTCAAAACAAAAGAAGTATATCTTAGTTTGCACTGATTATGTTACCAAATGGGTAGAAGCCAAGGCATTGCTTTCTACTAATGAATCATATGTAGTTAATTTTCTTTTTGAGGATATTTTTACTCATTTTGGTGTCCCAAGAGAAATTGTTACAGATCAAGGAGCTCAATTCACATCAAATATGGTGGAGAAAATGGTAGAGAAGTATAAAATCAGACACAGGAAATCCACTCCCTACCATCCTGTTGTGGCCAGCAACAACC
>CM076583.1:826669261-826848620 GCA_034641835.2 Pinus albicaulis
ACTTCTTTGATACCCACGAATTTTTCCACTTGGAGAATTTAATTTTTCTAGGACTTTAATTTTGACTCTAATTAATTAATTTTCTGGCTTAGGATTGATTTTATTTTTTCTAGAAAAAATAATTAATTAAGACTTGAGGTGATTAAATATTTTTTCCACCCTCTAATATTTTATCCATGGTTTCTAATTATGAGGGACCACGCACTAAAATATTGTTTACATAAGATAATTACATTTCAACCCTCAAAGGGGGAACACTCGTTCATTATAAACCATCAAATTACACACCCAGTTTTGTGACACAATATGATCTAGTAGACCAAGTGACTTGTAATAGAATAATTTAGTCAATTAGTTTAAATTATTCTCAAATCACTTTTATAGAAGACTCGACTAAAACACTAGGACTCACCTAAGACTTTGATGATAAATTCCACCCTAGCTTTGGGGTGAGGTTGGAGGGAAAAGCATTTATGACCATCCATGTTTAGAAACACAAATGAATCAATGAGACCAAAAACCTCCTAGGATGAAATTTTCACCAAAATAATAGACTTACCTAGGTTGTTACATACATACACAGCCTTACAAATTTTATAGAATGGGTTTACAATGACTCAATGTACTAATGGTTGATGATCCTAATCCTTTTGAAAAATATGGTGCAACTACTCCCTTGGAACTTTGACAAAATGAGTGCAACATGCCCAATGAAGCTACAAGGGAGATGGTTGATCAAATGCAAGAATGATATCCTTCTTTATTTCTTGGTTGAAGAAAATTGTTTTTTGATATGTGTATATGTGTATGTTTATCATTGTAAATATCGCAATGAGTTGTGTTATAAAGCCCCAATAAGAGGTTTGCTTGTCATGCTTTTAGTAGTTTTCATTGTAAATACTGCATCGAGCTATGTTATAAAGCTCCATAAGCAATATCTTTTCATGGTCATAAGTGTTATAGAACACTGAGGATGGTGTTCGCCCAAGGGGGAGGGTTGTGTAACATCCTCAGGTTGATTTTCTATGTTAATAAATTAAACTAAGTTCATGGGGCGTGTATTACAAGTTGAATGGAGGGGAAAACATTATAGTGGGCATCACTTGTGGTTAGTTAATGGCTATGGAAATTAAAAAAGGTATTGGCAATGGAAAAGAGATAATAAATGGAAATTTAATATCATAAATAAAGGAAAATAGGAGAAAATGAATATGAAGAGACACAAATATGCATGCAAGGAAAATTAGAGAGAAAATTAAGGAAAATTAAGAAAAAGAGAAAAAGGAAAGGAAGAAGCATTAGATATAAATGATAAAAAGGCATCAAAGAAACAATTGACATATTTGATCATTTTATCTTTTGATCACTTCAAAAATAGAGCTCTAAGAGAAGAGATAGGAATCACTTGAACATGGGTAAGAATGCAAGAAAAGAACAAGCAAAGGAAAGAAAGGGAGCATAGGGAAAGGTTGGAAGAGCAGCTACAACAAGAGGACATTGCAGGTAACAGGTTGCATGTGTGATATCATTGTTGATATTTGTATGCATGGTACATGCCATTGGTTATTTGATTTCTTTGTTTTTATTGGCATGGCATTTTCCTAGAATGATGATTGTTTTTATCCTTGCCTTGTCATTTCTTGGATATCCATGGTTTTATGGGTTCCTTTTTTTGGTTTAAGCTTTCGATGGCCAGTAGACTTTGGATTCTGCTGAAGTAGTCTCGAGAAAATCACCAAGGGCCAATGGTGGAGATGGTATTTCTTTTGGGACTCTTGTCGAATGGGTGGAGATAGGAAAATTCTTCTGGGTATGATGAAGAAAGTTGGAGGCATCCAAGCTTGTTTAGTGTTAGTGATTTTTGGACTGGTTTAGGTGAAATAACTATGGTTGAGGGTTTAGTTGGATTTGCCTCTGGAAGCTCTGGTTGGTTCCATTTTGATTTATCCCATGATATCCCACATTCATGCTTGGAATATGGCATAGGAATGATTGGCTGAAAGAGAGATTTGGCTCAACCCAATATATGGTTGGTTGGTACATGGAAGTCCTCGACTTGGTTGGAATTTGCATATGTTAATATGATTTATTTTCTTATTGTGATCAATGACCACATGTACTGATTATTTTATTGATTTTATGATTATTTTTTCATTGACTCATTCTAGTTATATGTTGGTTATAGGCATAGTTAAATGATGTGTTGTTGTTATGGATATTATTCATGATTTGGAAAATTATTGAATGGTTATGTGAATTCATGGACTAACATGTGTTTTTTTAGCTACTTGAGAGGGAATTGAGCCTTCCCAATGATTCCTTGATGAAGTTTAGAAGGAATTGAACATATATGCATTTGTGACCTATAGTTACTATTTTTACCATATGTTTGACGAAATGGTCTCATGTGTTTGGAAAATTCTAAGAAATATCTATCCTTAGTACTTATCATATAGGCTTGTCATCACCTTAGAATTGATTCTAGAAATTTTTAGGTTGTTCTGGGAAATTTCCTATAGGCTAACCCTGAAAATGTGGCACTAAACTCGTGAACGTGTGCATGGAACTAGGAAACTTTGACTACAACCACATGGAGGGAGGCATGTGTGTGTGGCTAAATCTTTCCAACTGCACTCACATCACGGTATGAATGCGGATGGGTTATGAGATCAATTAAAAATAATTTTCATCTCAGGGTCTAATCACCAGTGGTTATTAGCTAACACCTAGTTGACCTGGTGTCCCTGAGAGGGCTCATTAAGTTTTTGGTTTGTACAACCCAGTTCCATAATTGAAACTTAGATTTCGGGTCGTGTCATAGTAACTCTTAGCTCATGCTTATATGTGAGAGCTTGTAAAAGAAGGTAAATGTGGGATAGGGTTGTTACAATGAGCTAGACGGTGGCAAGAAATAGACCAAGTGAATCCCTAACCCCAGGGTGAAAAAAACCTGGCAGAAGCAAAACCATCCACACATAGCAAACCACCACCAAAAGAGCACCCACAGAAAGTAACGACACCTACACCAGAAAAGGAGAAGGCATCTGGAATCTTAGATGAAAGTAGGCATGAACTACAGGGACAGGTAAACTAGGGTTCCATCCACCCACCCTTCACTCCCTCAACTCCCCTAAAATATAAAATGTCACCCTTTACCAGTCGCTATTGTTGGATAGATGTCTTAATGATACTTTTTTTCTAAGTGACAACTAAGAGATTTGTTGTGATTTTGGTGTGAGCGAAGTTACATTTAGTAGGAACCACCTAATTTGAGATCTAGCCCTCACTCTACTAGTGTACCCATCTCCTATACGACCCCATCAGAGCTTGGGGGTATGTAGAGAAGGAGAGTACCCGAACAGCAATAAATTTGGTTCACCGGTGAGTCGTCAATGTTCAGACAAGCAAGATAATTACTGAATTAGAAAGAAGTCAAGGTCGTTGCATTACATCAACAAGATATTGGTTTTTGTATCACCCAAGTTCTGGTATTGTGAAGTATTCAAGTAGAAATTATTATTTCCAAATTATAGACATGAAATTCCATTAACTAGTCTATCATAAAGTGGTAATGAATAAAATTTCTTATTATTATTAGATTTAATTAATTTTATCCTTTTATTAGTTCCAAGGTCATCTAGTGAATTGAACAAAAAAATTTCGTGGAACAATATTTATTTCAGAATATAGTCAATATTTAGTTGTTAAGAATTTTATTTATTTATTTAAATAATATTGAATAATAACCTTAATGTGGGAGATTTATTGAGATCAATTAAATGGTGTGTAATGTTTGATATTTAAAATTCCACAATGGTAGAAAGGGGAAAAAATGTGTGTGTGTGTGTGTATATATATATATATATATATATATATATATATGATATCTTTTTAAATGAAAAAAATATGGAGAATGGTGTTCCTTGTATCATTACTCTTAAGATCTGCATTTCTAGTTTTATGTGATAAACTTTGTTCAGAAATAATATGGAACCAACAATCAATTGAAATTTTAGCATATCCCACTTGATTATTAGATATAATGTAATGATCATTGTCATGCAAACCTAATTCAACATGAACCAACTCAATATCACTCGTATCCCATAAAATATTATGGATCGCATGATAATCAAATTTTAGTGATGCATTAAATATGAATAGGAGTATCATATATATAACTATAACTATTGTTTAATTTCAACAACATATTGTCAAAGTATGGTAGGTCCACTTTTAAATATCAAGTTAATAGAGGGAGCTAATGTAATAACAATGTATGAGTTAATTGGACATTTGGATAGGGTATTATATGAGGATGTTAGTAAAATAAAACGAGAGAAAGGCTAGAAATGGTAAAATAAATATAACTTTATTTGGTTGATGGTAGGGTAATTAATTAACTACTTGTTGTATAAATGTCGCTTGTGTAATTATTCATATTAATGGATTTTACTTGTCATTTGAAAAAAATGACCTAAATCTATATTAAATTGTGTAGTTATATAGACTAGCAATTGCATAAAATGTTGCAAAGAAAACACTGTAAGTGGGTAGCGTATGGAAGAAGAGCATAGATGAAGACATATGTGATAAGTTATGTTATCTTAATGTAGCCTATTTTGAGTGAAATAAAAATCTTAACGTTGTTGGAGCTAGGTAACCTTTTATAATTGGGACCTTTGTCTTCCCATTATCACGTTAAAATTCAAATAAAGAATTAAAAATTTTAAATGTCTTAATGACGGGAAATTGGGCCCATGGGGTCTATCTCAATTGGTAATTGCCTTGTTTCGGATTCATTGTAAAGCAAGAGGCTCAATGTTCAATTCCTTATGGTTTAGATCAACAACAAAAAATGATGGGAAATTAGAAGTGCAAATGAAAAATTTTGTTATTATTAAATTAATACACATAAATGAATTCATAAAAGTTTCTTATATTAATATACAAACACAAATCTAATCATAAAAACATCAGGACAAATCATCAAGGTTTTCTTTCTTAGAGCAGCACAAAGAAAGTTGAGAGAAATTTGATTTCATGGTTTGTATTATTGTTTAATTTTGGAGTAATGGAATATGTGATATAGTTGGTACAAATAAATACATAAATATGGATATTAAAAAGGTAATGTTATTAATCATAAAGACAAGGAGAACCTTGACATATACAGAAACATTGAATATTTATATGTTGGGAAGATATATATATATATATACACACACAAAGAGAGAGAGAGAGAGAGAGAGAGAGAGAGAGAGAATAATGTTATTAGTCATAAATACAAGGAAAACCATGGCATATACAATACATTAAATATTTATATGTTGGGGGAGATGCATATGTCAATATTTCCAATTACCACAAATTGCTCGCATGGTGTCACATTCATGCATATGGATTAATATACATTTGAGAAGAAATGTGATTTTAAATAATAGTCATAAATTTGTTTAAAGGTGATACAGTGGAATGCTTGTATTTCATGCAGAGAAAATCCTTCTTTGTATGGTGTGCAGTGCAATTTCTTATACTTCTATTGTAGTGCATGATCTATATAATGCCAATATGTATGAAGATTCCACAGGTCATATTCCAAGAGGGAGATAACATCATAAGTAAATAAATAAAAACATAATAATAATGGAAGATATGTAAAAATTTATAAATATGGAGACAATGAAAGGAAAATTATTAAACATATAAAATATGGTATTAAAATAGACATAAATTATTGATTATGTGAAACATGTTGGAGATGTTAATGTAAGCATTCAAATAGCTTCTCTGGTGGAGGTATTGAATGAAGGAGTTCTTCTTCAAGTTTCCTCTACATGACATGATTTTTTTATTTCATTTTTTTGTAATGATCGTAAGTAAATGTGGGGAAAATGTGAAGAGCTTGTAAGGAACCCTTGATATTTTCATGAATGTAAGACCTTGACATTTAGTTTTTCCAATGTCAATTATAGCTTTTGATAATGTCATGTGTTGGGATGTATGTATAGTTAATGCCCAAGACATTTTGAGCGAAATTTTTGTACGTCCATTTCTTTTTATTGGTAGAATAGGAAAATGAGTAGCGTTGTTTCGAACCCAAGAAGGTCCAATGTATTTAGAAAAGTCTGCAACGATGAAGGTTGGAAGCTACGAAGGTGCAGATAATTATTTGTAGAATATAGATATATTTTTCCTGACCAAACCATTGACAAGTCGAGATGAAACCCATAGGTTTGAGGTCAACATCACTTTTTGGCCTATGCATAGCATTGACCACTATGTGTCAACAACCTCATAGAAGTACAACCTTTTTTTTCAAAAAATGGATCCATCGTGTTCGAGTGTCCATGCCATTCAAAATTCATCATCAGTCGACAATTTTATAAATATTTTAGCCCATTCTTCATAGTAAAAAGTAAATAATCTCAGTATCACCATGTTTGAATGTAACAACCTAGGTAAACCTATGGTTTTGGTGACGAACTCCATTCTAGGAGGTTTTTTGTCTCATCGATTCATCTATGTCTCTAGACACAAATGATCGGCAGATTTTTTTCCCTCCACTCTTACCCCAAAGCTAGAGTGTATTTTTTCTCTAAGATCTTAGGTGAGTCCTAGTGTTTTAGATTGAGTCTATGTAAAAGTGAATTGGGAATAATCCTAGCTAATTGCTCAGATTTTTTCAATTCATTTCATCTATTGGATTATATTTTGTGTCGCAGAAACGGGTATATTTTTAGGGTCTATAATGAACAGGTTTTCCCCCTTTATGTATTAAAATGTAAAATCATGATGTTAAAATATTTAGTGCATGGTCCCTCATAATTAGACATCATGGCTAAGTATTAGAGTGTTGGAAAAATGATTAATCCCCTCATAAGTAAATTAATTAAATTTTCTGGCAAAATTAAATTAAAAATCCTAAGCAAGAAATTTAATTAATTTTATGTCCTAGGTAAATTTAAATTCTCCAAAGAAAAAATTTGTGGGTCTTAAAATAATAAATTTATAAAGGTCCCGACCCAAGGGAATATTGAAAATTTTAAGAAATATTGGACCCTTGGACCTTGGTAATTTAGTCAAAGTCAATTGTTTGAGGTAATTAACTCAAAACTATTATTATTTAGTTAATTAAAAAGGAATAAAATGAAAATTCGAAATTCGAAATTCTTCAAAAAATAAATAGTTTCAACAGACGAGATTAAAAGGTAATCAAATCTTTTTTGAAGCTCGAGATTACTTTGACAAGGATCAAGCGAATTATTCATTGGAGAATTTATCTAGAACTTGGTGTCAGTCTATTTTTTCATCTGATCTTTGAATCATGTACTAAGCTCTCAAGCTCTCTTCTATTTTCTGGAATTAATGAAAAAGTCTTTGGGGTTTCAACTTGGCATGGTGTTCCTCTTCATGTATCTATGGTAACATCATTTTAATTTCTGCAAATATTATTTGAAAATCGCAAATCAGTAGCTCTCTTATATTAATCTTAATACAAGTATCATATTCATTTTGTTGGATCTAGGGTAACATTTTTAATTTTGATTGAATTAGCAGGTATCTCTATTTCTTCAAAATTTTATTGTTATTCTATTTCTCTAATTGGTCTGATGGTTGATCTAGTGTTTGCAAAAGATATCTAAGGTTTTCATTGAGCTTTTGGGGATATTCCTTGGTTGGACCGGCCAACTCTCAACATATCTTTTTTGAAGAGCCTACTTCATACTAACTTCAAGATTTGTCTAAAGATTAAATTTTTATGCGTGAAGTTTTTTGGCTAGTACCTCTCTTTAAAAAACCAAAATATTTTAAATATCTTGTGGAAAATTCAATAGATATGGCTAGTAAGAGCCTTAGATCTTCAGATCTGGGAGCGGAATTGGACTCATACTCCTCAAATCTGACATATACGCAACTATTGTACATAAATTTATATATATTATATAGATATGAGGTTTGTTTAAATATTTTTTATAATTGATAACTTGGGATTGGGGCTTTATTTTAATATTTTTGTATATGTATTAGGTTTCTGGGTTTTGTCTATTGTTTGTGCAGGTGTGGATATGAAGGTTCTCAAAGGAAACTCCAAGTTCTAAACAAGATCTGGGCCCTGGAGGGCAAGATCTTGTCTCAGAATAAAAAAAATTGCAGGAAATTTTTCGTCAAAATAATTCAACGAAATTTTTCAGATCCATGGTTTTCACCAGAATTTTCTAGGGTTGATTGAAATAAAATTTTCGAGTGAATTAACGATTTTTTTTATTTGCAAGGTTTTCTAGATTTGTGCTTGAGAAAGTCATTCATTTTATTTATGTATTTAAAAATAAGGACCATTAATGATATTATATGATTTTTTAGAGATTGTTATTTATATATGTAAATAAACCTTCTTCTTTTTTGTAAATAATTTTTATTTTATTTTTTTATTTAAAAAATAAAAATTATTAAATTTCATTTTATTAAGCCTTAATCGAAATTCACGATATTTAAAAAGTTATCACTATGCAAAACTTTCTAAATATTTCTTAATGTATTTCTTTATAACATGAGTAATCCATAGTCTATTTGTACATATATTTCGTGGTTTTTTCTTTGTCTCTTACAGGTCCGAGAAAGAAAAGTGGAGGATTCGAAAATACTCCTATTTGTAGGTCATATTATTGAGCATCTCAAGGAACCAAATAGAAAACAAGGGCTTTTCTCTCGCCCAACCTCACTTTAACGGATTTCTTACCTTCAACTAACCTTTCTTTGAGAGTTGCAAGCCTTCAAGGCTCTTCTGACCTCACGGTAGACCTAAATTCACATTAATTTGTATGTTTGTGACACATAAAATTTTTCTTGAGGCCCAAAATCCTCAAGGGTTTGATTTTACTTGAAAATTTTCATGCTAATCCTTTTGATTTTTTTATAGAGATCAATGATTTTTTTTTAAAAGGGTTTTCATTGTTTTTGGGACAAAATCGTTTGCCTTTTTTCATACTAATTTTGTGGCTATCGTGGGCTTACTAGATCTCAATTGAGCTAGCCACAAGCATTGGAGGGTTTGTAACCAGTCCAAATAATCATTCCATTCCATTTGCATGCCCTAATCACAAATTTGGTAGAGTTTTCTCACAAGGGTATCACAAATCCTAGAAAGTTTGCTTCTTCCTTATCATAAGCCCAAAAAAGGCTTTATCCAATTTCCAAGGTTTTGGCTTGGAAATTAATTGTCTCATATCTGATCTATTGTAGTCCTAGATAGTTTTCTAACACCTCATTTGATTCCAAGGGCTAATACTTGCAACTCATTCCTTTGGAAGATTCCATCGTTTCTCATGGCTGAGGTTTGGGTTCCTTTTTATGGTCTGATATTTCTGAGAAGCAAAGGCCAAAAGCCTTACCAATTGTGAGCATGGTTCTATTGGAGAGGTTTCATCACCTGTTTTAGGCCCAAGCATTTTCATTTTTCCTTTTGATTTGACATACTACCCTTTGGAGTAAGGATGTAAGTTATTGTGTCCTTATTCCTCTCCCATTGTAAGCTATATCATATACACTAGAACCGAAGCATTCATTGATGGCCTTAATCATAGAGATAATACACAATAACAATCCTTAAAACACTAAGGAATCAAAATATAATAATCATAAGTTTTTGGATTTCATTCCTTTCTTTTTGGGTAACCAATATTGGTTGTTGGAGGATTGATCTTATCACTATTGTTGACTGATATTAAACTTGCAGAGGTATGATCCAATATAGAATTAGCTTCTTAGTGGTATGGTGTGTCGCTTCTAGCCTTACGTTTGTATATTGTGCATTGGCTCTTCCTCATTTGCATTTGATAATCAATCTCAGCTTAAGTGGACTGATATTATACTGAAAATAAGAACAATGATTTTATCTTATTATTGACATTGGTATATTGAAAGTTTGTTGCATATTTGGAAAAGAGAAATGTTATTTGAATAGTTTGGTCTTGGTTGCAAGTGATTCTATATTAATCTTATTGGAGAACCCTTCACAATTGTTATCTCATTAAAGAATTTGCATTTCATATTAGTCTTGATCTATTTTACTAACAACTTCTTGCAGCATTTCTTACCTTATAGCTTGAAGTATAATTTATTTAGGAATTTTTATTAAGGTACTAGTCTCTTGTTGTCTCATATTAAGTGTCATTTTGATATATTTTAACATATTTATCTCACATTTATTACACAACTTTCTTTAAAATATTAATTCAATTTTTTTAGGAAAGTGATTTCCATGCCTCTATATCTCCTATAATTGTTTCTTCAACAATTTCCCATCATCAATCATCCTTAGGGACTACCCCCCTTGACTTTTCTAGGAGAGAGCCTAAATATAGTGAGTAGGGATCAAAGTGACAACCCATACTCTGAGTCGTTGTCGTGATTCCTAGACATTCTATGAGAAAACACATAGCAACACAATTAGCTCTAAATGGTCATCTTCAAAGGAAGAGGTGGAATATCTACTATTGTATTCAATAATCCATCATATGACTAGAGTGTTTAAATATTTCAACATTTGTTTGTTGTGTAGCAATTTTTGAATGGTGAGAAAAACATCCTAATGGGTGTTCATTTTGGTTATTTTGGCTGAAGTAAATTGGTAAAGGCTTTGGAAATTCAGGAGGAATTAATTGGCATTTTATTTATGAAAACAATGGAAAATCAGAGAAAAGGAAGGTGAAAGGTCACATGTTGCATATGAGGAGGAAAATGAAGGACTATAATAGAAATTGAAGAAATTATAAGCCTCATTAATAAAAATTCTTATGAGGATCAGTTGGAAATATTTTCTCACACTTATGGATCTATAATTATTATCTCTCTCCCTCTCTCTCTCTCACTCTTGGACACTTAGATTTTCTTGGATAATTTTGGCATTAGAGTAAGAAAAGCAAGAAAGCAGGAAAAAGGAAGAAGCAGGCAAGGAGGAGCAAGAAGCAATCAGCTACAGCGGGATCCTTGGCAGGTATCAATTTTCATGTGTGTTTTCCTTGCTATATTTGGCATGCATGGTATTGCATGTGGTTATTTTCTCTCTTGGCATGGGTTTTTTCCAGGTGTGACATTGTTTTCAGCCTAGCCTTGCCATTTTTGGATAGCCATGGTGTTGTGGATTTCTCATGTTTTGGTTTAGGTGGATTTCTAGATAGATTTGAAGCTGAGTGAGGTGGATATCTGAATGATATGACACAGAACTAGTTTATGTGTTGCCTCAATTTAGGGCCTAGTGATCCGGTTTTGGATTGTGGTAAATTCTTAGAGGTGGTTTTCTCTCCATCAGACCTAGGAATCCCGGGTTTAGGATATATGGTAAATCCTAGAGAGTATATCTTATTTTAGGGTCTAGTGACCCCTCATTCAGATTTTTGGTTGCGATAAATCCTGAGAGACTAGGAGATAGAAAAATTCCTCACAATTTATGTGGAGAGAGTCCAATGATATCCATCCTTTTGTTGGTCTGGTGATTGGGTGTAGATCATGGTAAAGAATGATTTATATTGATGAGGGTGAGGTATTTTAACCTCGGGATGCCATGGTTGGTTTTTTCGGTTTGAGTTCCACATTCATGCTTGGAATATGACACATAGGTAATTGTCTGAAGATAGATTTGGCTCGACCAATCTATGTTCGAGTGGGACGTGGAAGTCCCATCTCTAGTTGGTTTTTACATTTATTAATGAAGATCTCATTTCTTTGGTATTTTATGTATCATTGCACTGGTTTATATGTGGATTCTATTGTTGTTGTATCCATGGTATTTATGTTATTATTATGTTGGTTATAAGCATGTATTTAATAAGTGATGGTCTATGGCTCTATCCATGTTTTTACTTGTAAATGAATGCACAATGTAGCTATGGTCAATTAGATTGTATTACAGCTAATGATGTAAGGGAACGATGCTTCTTAGCTATTCTCAGATAAGTATGATACCCCTATGCTCATATCTGTGGTTTACACCTGTATTTTCAATGTTTGTGACATGTTTGAAAAAAATGCATGTCATGGTGAGGAGGGGTATAGATGTGCTCTTGTTGATGTGATTGCTTCCATATCATTTTCCTATTGTTATTTATCATCTTTGAACATTTCATGAAGTTATGAGCAAAGCACTGGGTTTTGGGTTTGAAAAGGTGGCACAAATCCCAGGGACACTGGCACAAAATTGGGGAATTGAGTCCCTGGACGCCGACATGTAGTTTTATGCCTACGTCTATAGCCTTCTAGACGGTGGCTTTCAAGCTTGTGCTTGTGTATATGGCTCAAAGAAGTAAAAATGTCTATGTGACCTAGGGGTAAGAGGCCTGAATTGTTGGGTTACTTCATGTGGGTGTTTTTGTTTCTATATAAGGTTTGTATGGTGTGTTTCTATTTGTTCCACTTCCTTAAGGTCACCTAGGAGGTTGAATCTCATTATAGTAGCCTCTCATCACATTTTTACCTCGGTTGGCCAGTTACTTGGGTAGATGTGGGAAGAGGGTGTCACAAAGTGGTATGAGAGCATGGTCCAACCCTTGGACTGGATGGACGGTGTGTTTTTCATGATTTCTATTGGTTGCATATGTGTTTCTCATACCTATGGTCTATGTGTTTTTTGCATCTTTGTTGTGTTTTACATGGTGGTAGTGGTGTCACAATGGAAGTGTTGATGGTGTTGTTGTCAACATGTTTTAATGGTTGTATGACTGGTTATGTGTTACTCATGCTTGTGTATGATTTGTGCACTCTTTCTTACATATTGTTACATATTGTACATGCATTTCTTGCTTATGTTAGGGTTACAAATTTTTCATGCTTCAGTTTTATCTGTGTATGCTTCTTGTGTGATGTCATATGTTGAACATGCATTGGTCATTCATGATTGTTTATACATTTCAAGTGGGTGCATATGGTCAAGTTTTCTTTGGTTTAATTGAGGTTTTTGTGCATAAGGTCATTGTATGCAATTAGTTCATCATGATGATATTGGTATGTTATGATGATAATGTGTTGGTTGAGATAGAGTAGGAGATGCAGATCATTAAAGCAGCATTGCAACAATGGACTTTGGGGTAAGAGCAGATCGTCATACAAGTTTGTATGATTTCCATGCAGGTATGTGATTCCTGGTTGTTGTAAGCATTAGGGTTACTTATGTGTTTGTCATTATATTATTATTATGGTTACTTATGTGATAAATTCTATTTGATCAGCGTAGTCATATGCATTATGGTTATGTGTATGCCTTTCATTCTATTGATTTTATGGTTACATACATGATAAATGTTAGTTAATTAGTGTGATCATATGTACATGCATTGGTTAGTCAAGCATGGTATTAACTTGATGATTATGTTATATGTTGTTAATGAGTATGTTATATGTTAATTTGTATCTAGCTCGATGATTATGTTATATGTTGTTGATGAGCAGGTTATATGTTAACTTGTAGCTAGCTCGATGATTCTGTTATATGTTGTTGATGAGCATGTTATATGTTAACTTATTGTTGTTATATGTTAGTTAACTTGATGATTAGGGTTATATCATTAATATCTTGATGCTATATATATCATGTTAGATTGGATTGGCCTAGGCAGATGGTTAGGGTTATGAAATGAAGGTATGATTTGAGTTGTTTGTGCTATTATGTCATACTAATCTAGGTTGATTGTGCATCTGTGATTTTTATGTATGAACGAAAAATGTTTATGAGTTTATGAAGTTAACATGTCATCTAGTTACTATGGATATTATGATATTATGTTTGTGTTGATATGATGTGAAGTTACATCGTCTTAATCTAGACTAATTGTGTAGACAAGATAGCCCCCCTTGAGATACATTAATGTATGTGTTTTCTCATGTCGTTTATTTGGTGTTTCAATGTTTGATTATGTCATGTATTTTTTGTTTGAACTTTTGGTGTCTATTATGTTGTCTATCTGTTTTTAAATGTTTGGTTAATTGTGTGATATGAGTATGTGTCTATAAGATCGCATGAAGTAATGATCTTGTTTTAAGATCGTTGTACTAACACATGTGTGTTGAGATAGTTGATGTGTAGTTGAGTATAAGTAGGTGATAGTTGTATTATGGTTATTTTGACTACTAGTTGATTATGATGTGGTTGTTAGTCTTGGTAGAGGATGATTTTAGTTAATAGATATGATTTCTAGATATGTGAAACATGTGATTGACATGTGTAAAAAATTACAGGGAAACATGCTTGGTATTGGCATGACAAGGTAATAGTTTATGTGTTTATATAACTAACAGATGGGTGATATGACAACACATAGTAGGACTCGATTACAGCAAGGTAAGTGGTAAAAGAGAGGGATTGGGTAGGGATTCCTTAGGCTATGTTTGGAAACCCTAATTCCAAACAAATGAGTGCTTTACATGGAAACAGTAAGTCTTATTAACCTTGACTTTGTCTGACATTATGCGGATATATGTTATATTTGTGAACATGTATTTGACAGTTATAACAATTTGTTTCCATCTATGGAAAGATTCATCAAGGAATTGGAGTTCCTTAAGACGTGTGTGTGTTCAGTTACGAGGAAACTTATCTGGCACAAAGGTAAGATAATTGATATATTGTTATATTTATTTATGCGCTAACAGTTATGTGTTTATGGCAGCATGATTCAGGGGATTTCACAGTAGGGGACTACCATGAAATCTTGGAGAAGGACCAGGTTGATATTTCCTTAGGAACCATGGGGATTGAGTCATGGTGTTTATTGTTAGTCTTGTTCTTTTGGTATTTTGTGATTTTTACGCATGATTGTAGCTTTGTTTATGTTTGGTGCATGATCATGGGACTTTGGTTGTGGTGCAGTATTACTGATCAGGTGATTAGTGTTAAGCTAAAAAATGGAAGTGCTCAGAATCGATTAGAAACTGAACGACAGCGAATATCTTGTCGCCAAGAATCTAGCACAATTCATTTCATCAAAAAATGACTCTCGATGAGAAATATAGAGCCTATTGTTCGTTTTCCTAAATAGCTAAAAAAAATTCAAAAAAGGACGGAATGGTGACATGGCAGCCTAGTCAGCAAAAATGATATTCTTGGAATATTCCTTCAATTTCACCTAATAACACTATGTCAAGTGTCAATTTCTGGTTAGTTATCTACGTGGGTGAATTTTCATGCTTTTATTGGTTATGGAGAAAAACCAATGGCATGAGAACACGTGGCTAGCCCAGAGGCTGCCACATGCCCCCTTCCAAGGTTCAAATTTCAACTATGGTTATAGTCGAACTTCATATATCAAAGGTTGTATATAGCATAATATTGTGCAATACCATAGTCCGAATTTCATATATCAAAGGTTGGATATAATATAGCGGTGAAAAATTATTACAAGCGAAAGGGCGGAGGTAGGTTGACCTGCGACCTCCCCCACACCAACCACCATACATACCAATAGGTCGCGCCAAAGAACTTAACCTATTACGACATTTGCATATATTTATGTTCATATGGTTGAACCACTGGGGGTAAGGAGGGGGCATCCCCCTAACCACAGGACCATATGCGAAGACCAAGAGTGAAGCCTTATACCAAGCAACAGAGGTTAATGTTAATATGGGGTTATTTAACCCTTGATCCAATATTAAATTGTGTTAATCCCTATTGTGATGTAGATTAATTAAAATGTTTGTTTAGCGCTAATAAGATAGTTAAACTCTACTTAATTTAATTAAATCAGTGGTTAATTCAGCAACATAGTTGGCAGAGTCTGCCAATTTCGGAAGATCTCCAAAATTAGCAGCCCTAACTGGAGTTTTCTCTATATTTAGTGGGGTTTCCTAGGCCATAATTGAGGAGGCCATAACTTTTACAAAATTCGACCAAATTGAGCAAACTAAGAGTCTATCATGGATGATTTGGACATTCTGAACACATTAAAGCAAGTTCCAAGAGTAGTAGATGATTGTAAGCAGCACTTTTTGCCATTTTGAGCTAATACAGAGGCCCAAGCCATGGAAGTTGGACCAAGGAGATGTAGCCGAGGAGGGGTGAACTCCTTCATCAAAAAATTGTGTTAATGGATCATTTTTATGGTTTGATGTACATTTTATTGCTATTGTTCAGTACTTTGTTTTTAATGTTTTTATGCTCATGAATTTAACATAAAACTCAATACATTAGCATGTTTAACACTCACAAACACCTCAAGAAACTTATGCACCTGAACCAAGTGATTAGAAATTGTTTATAATTCTGAAGATGAAATTAGCACAGCAAAACTAACATTCAGATTTAGATCAAGGTGGTATCAGAGCAAAAGGTTGAAATTTTATTTGCTTTATTTTCTTAAGTTTTGTGCAAGTACGGTTTTAATGGTTGCAAATTTGTGATTCTTACGAGGTTGAATTTGCTGAGAGGAGAAGGGAAAATGTTGCTTTCTATTCCTAAGGTTAGGAACAGAAAAGGGAGAGCCACAAGGCCACAATCTCCACCCAAAGTTTCACTCACAGCTGCACTTGAAGAACCTCAGGTTTTTTCTCTAGCTGAGGTTGAGGAGGTACAAGTTGCACGAGAAGTTGAGCTTGAATCCATAGCCATCATGTTAAGTGTTGGAGAGACTGAAGGTCTTTCAGAAGAGGAAACGTACGAGAAGTCTTTCTATGAACTAACTGAAAGGGTTATGATCCTCTTTGAAGAGAGGGACAAAAAGGATGAAGGGATGGATTTAAAGGGCAGTGGAGGAAATCCTCCTCCATCTCCTCCATTTTCATCATCCTCCTCATGATCACCATCATCATCATCTTCCACTTCCACAGCCAAAACCACCTATACTCACTCAAAAACTCCAAAATGAAAAACTCCCTTACTCAAAATTTGAGCTTCCAATGTATAATGCTAAGGTAAATGCAAAGAAATTGGACAATTGGATTTGTCAATTCGAGGTTTATTGTAAAATTCATAACCTTCAAGAAGATGACATAAAGATTCAATTGGCTTCCTTGAGGATGGAGGGATCATCACTTGTATGTTGGGAAGCAAGGACTCAAGAAGAGATTAAAAACTACGGTAATATCTCAATGTCTTTATCAAGTTTTATTTCTTGCATTATAAGGAAATTTTATCCTCTAGCTTACATGTAAAAACCCATTATGGACTCGTAGAATTTTAGACAATTGAAAGGGAAAAGTGTGCAAGATTATACTCATGAATTTAGGAGAAGAGCTCTTATTTTGGGTATTAATCTGTATTCTCAAGAAAAAATTTTAAATTATATTTGGGGTTTGCACAATTACCTTAGGAACACTATTCTCATGTTCAATCCCACAAATTTAGATGAGTTTTGTGTTCAAGCCACACATTTAGAAGCAAGAGGGAAACATACTGTAGATGAGAAAAGCGATAGTTTCCTTGAGTAAGACGATAAAGGAAAGGAAAAGTTTAATGGAAGAGGAAAGATAAATAGCTATATCAAAAGAGATAAATATAAACTCACATGTAAACATTTTTCAAAGAATGGCCATGATGAATACCGTTGTTGGCAACTTCATCCAGAGTTAAAGCCAAACAAAATGAAAGCTAAGGAAAAGGGGAAAATTTTTGCAATAATTGGACATGACTTAGGTTTAGATTCAAGAGATGAAACCAAGATTATAGTAATGGGTTTGAAAGGTAAGAACATAGAAAGCACTATTTCTTCATTTTGTTCCAATGTAACTCAAGACGGAGATACAAGAATTGAACTCTTTCATATTATAGTTGTTTCTAAACATACCAAGATAGACACGCTATTTGATAGTGGTTCTCAAGCTAATTTTATTTCTGAAGACTTAGTTAAGAAGCTAAACCTTGAAAAAAATATACATCCAAGACCTTATCCTTTAGGGTGGATATGCAAGAATGCAAACTTGCAGGTAACAAGAAAGTGCATACTAAGGTTTGCAATCAATTCAAACTTTCTTGATGAAGTTGAACTTTATGTAGTGTCGCCTGAGGTTTCAGGTATTGTTTTGGGAAGTCCTTATCTTTATGATAGGAAAGAAGTATTCATCGCCATGAGAATAAGAATCACTTGTTTAAAGATTGAATTGAGTACATAGTTAGAGTGCATAAGAAGAATACAAGTGTTTCTCTTATACATGCAGGAGAAATGAAGAGAATAGTAAATGCAAGTCAAAAATTGACTTTGCTAATGATCAAACATAGAGATGTTTTGAATGAGACCTTTCAAAAAGATACATCGAATGAACAAGTTGATTTAATTGAAGTTTCTTATGCTTGTAATGAGATGTTTCAACACTATAACAAGTTTCCTTTGAAAGGAGGTGAACAAGATGTGAAAGATTTGCAGCAGTCAACTGTTGGATGTGGAGCCTAATTATCTTGTTTACTTTCTATCACATCATTGGACGCCTGTACCTTAAAAGGGGCGACAACGTCGCCCGTAATTAATCGCTGCCGTGGGGGGTCCAGGGGGGGGCGGCAGCGCTTTTCGAAGCCCCCCTCTGGTGGGGGTTCGGGGGCAGCACCCCCGAAGCTAAAAACAGATGTAAAATTGCCTTGTAAAAGTATAGTAATTTCTAGTCAATCTAGGCCGTTCATTAGACAAATGATCTGACGGTAGAAGTTATGTTTAGATTAGGGTTTTTTGCCCTAGAAGGCAACCCCCTTGTATATATGAGGGCATTGTATTGTGGCTGTGTATTATGTGTGTATTCTCGGAGCGAGAAACATAGAGGGAGACTGTGAGAGAGAATAGACGATATTACAGCGGATCTACTGTAGGTTTTGTCTCTTCATTTTTGCTGGATAATAGAAAGGAAGGACTGGCTGTTCGGGGTGGACGTAGCCCAAACTGGGTGAACCACGTATATCTGTGTCTCTCTGGTTTTATGTGTTTTGTGTGCTTGTATTTTCTGCATATTTTATGTGTTGCATTGCTCCATAATATATAATTTTCTAACAACTGGTATCGGAGCCGAAGGTATATTTGGCTGATAAACTCGCAAGAAAGAAGGGTTCCTGGTTCGAGTGGGAGCAATGGCGGACGATGGTAAGTTTAGGGTCGAGAAATTTAACGGCCAAAACTTCCCGTTGTGGAAGATGCAGATGGAAGATTATCTGTATCAGAAAGATCTATACCTACCATTAAGAGGAAAAACAAAGAAGCCGGCAGCCATGACAGACGCGGAATGGAACATTCTTGATAGAAAGGCACTCGGAACAGTACGGTTGTGTCTTGCGGCGTCATTCGCCTTCAATATTTCGAAGGAAACAACAACTGAGGGTTTGATGCAGACGTTGGCGAAACTATATGAAAAACCCTCGGCCTCAAACAAGGTATTTATTATGAAATGACTATTTAATATGAAGATGTCGGAAGGTGGATCTGTTGCAGACCATTTAAATGAATTTAATACAGTTACCAGTCAGTTAAGTTCTGTAGGGGTAAAATTTGATGATAAAGTTAGAGCTCTGTTATTCTTGTGCTCATTGCCAGAGAGTTGGAATGGTTTAGTAATGGCCATTAGTAACTCTGTCTCTGGATCTAGTACTTTAAAGTTTGATGATGTTGTTGGTGCTATCCTTAGCGAGGAAATGCGACGGAAAAGCTCTGGTGAGACATCGGGTAATGCTTTGAGTGCAGAGTCTAAGGGAAGAAGAATGGAAAGAGGAAAGAGCTCAGGATATCGCAGTAAATCAAGGAAAGGCAGATCCAAGTCCAGATCGGGGATAGTGTGCTGGAATTGCGGAAAGAAAGGACACCTAAAGAAAGACTGCAGATCTCGGAAGGGAAAAGAAGGAGACACACAGCAAGAAAACAATCATGAAGCAAATGTGACAAGTGATGTGTTACAAGATGCTTTGATTATTTCTTTCGAAAATGTTACTGATTCTTGGGTTGTAGATTCAGGGGCTTCATTCCATGCCACACCTGATAAGAAATATTTTCATGACTATGTTCAAGGAGATTTTGGACAAGTTCGTTTGGGTGATGATAAACCCTGTAAAATTGTTGGAATGGGTAAAGTTCTAGTAAAACAATAGAACGGAAACCAATGGCTACTAAAGGAGGTAAGGCATGTTCCAGATCTGAAGAAAAATCTGATTTCAACAGGGCAATTAGGCGGTGAAGGTTGTGTGACAACTTTCACAGATAAAACTTAGAAGGTCACCAAAGGAGCCCTGGTAATAGAAAAAGGTGAAAAGGTTGGTACATTGTATTTATGCAATGATATTTCTAACTATGTTAATGCTTTAACTTCCAAAGGAGCAGATGCAGCATTATGGCATCATAGGCTCGGACACATGAGTGAGAAGGGGATGAAAATTCTTCACTCAAGAAATTTGCTGCCAGGTTTGAAGAATGTTGATTTGGATTTTTGTGAGAATTGCATTTATGGAAAACAAAAGAGAGTCAGATTTCTCAGAGTTGGGAAAGAAAAGAAGAGCGAAAAATTGGAGCTTGTGCATACAGATGTATGGGGACCTGCTCAGGTATCATCTCTCGGTGGCTCTCGTTATTATGTTACTTTTATTGATGATGCAACTAGAAAAGCATGGATTTATTGTATTCAGAATAAATATGATGTATTTGATACTTTCAAGAAATGGAAAGCTTTGGTTGAGATTGAGACAGGAAAGAAGTTGAAGTGTCTCAGATCAGACAATGGAGGTGAGTATTGCAACAAAGAGTTTGATAGGTACTGTTCAGAGCATGGAATTCGTAGAGAGAAGACAGTTCCAAGAACACCACAAGAAAATGGTGTGTCAGAAAGGATGAACAGAATAATCATGGAGCGTGCAAGGTGCATGAGATTGCATGCATGATTTCCTTTACAATTTTGGGAAAATGCTGTAGATACTGCTGTTTATCTAATAAACAGAGGGCCTTCAAGTTCCTTGGATGGTGGTATTCCAGAGGAAGCATGGACAGGTAAAAAGGTAAACTACTCTTTTTTAAAGCCTTTTGGTTGTGAGGCCTTTGTCCATATTAATAAATAAAATAGAACAAAGCTTGAGGCAAAATCAAAGAAATGTACCTTTATTGGATATGGTGCTAATGATTTTGGTTATCACTTATATGATTATGAAAATCACAAAATCATTAGGAGCAGAGATGTAATATTCAATGAAAAGGTCTTGTATAAGAATCAGTTGCAGGAAAAGAAACAAGAAAAAGAAAGAAAGGAATACGCGGTTCTTGATGAGATATCTGAAAAAGTAAAGGTGCCTGGAAATAATAATAATCAACAACCACAGCAGCAGCAACCACCACAACAGCAGCAGGCACCTCAAACACCTGAAAGTGGTGTTAGAAGATCTACCAGGATAAGTAGACCCCCTGAACGATACTCTCCTTCATTATATTATTTATTGTTGATTGATTTTGGTGAACCTGAATGTTATGAAGAAGCAATGCAGGTTGAAAGCAGGAAGAAGTGGGAGCTAGCCATGGAAGAAGAGATGGACTCCTTAATGCATAACCATACTTGGGACTTAGTCAAGTTGCCTGCAGGTAAAACTACATTGCAGAATAAATGGGTTTACAGGCTGAAGGAAGAAGATGGAGGAAAACAGAGGTACAAAGCTAGACTTGTGGTGAAGAGGTTTGCACAAAAGAAAGGTATTGATTTTGATGAAATATTTTCTCCTGTTGTTAAGATGAATTCAATCAGAACTATCTTAAGTCTTGTAGCAGTGGAAGATTTACATCTTGAACAGTTAGATGTAAAGACAGCGTTTCTCCATGGAGATTTGGAGGAAGAGATATACATGCAGCAACCAGAAGGATATGAAGTAAAAGGGAAAGAAAAATTGGCGTGCAGGTTAAAGAAGAGCTTATATGGCTTAAAACAGGCTCCAAGGCAGTGGTATCTAAAATTTGACAAGTTTATGTCTGAACAAGGTTATACTAGATGTCACTCTAATCATTGTGTTTATCTGAAAAGGTGAAATGATGGCAGCTATATTATATTGTTATTGTATGTAGATGAAATGCTTGTTGCGGGGCCTAACATGCAGGAAATAAATGTGCTCAAAAGAAAATTGGCAAATTCATTCGTAATGAAGGATTTGGGAGCTGCAAAACAAATCTTCGGTATGAGGATAACTAGAGACAGGAAAAATCGTAAATTAACACTGTCTCAGAATGAGTACATAGAAAAGGTGTTGAAAATATTTAATATGCACAATGAAAAACCAGTTAGTACACGTTTTTCTAGCCATTTCAAACTTAGTAAGGAGATGTGCCCAAAGACCCAAGAAGACATGGATTATATTTCTAAAGTTCCATATGCATCTGCAGTTGGAAGCTTAATGTATGCAATGGTCTGCACAAGGCCTGATATTGCACATGCAGTGGGAGTTGTAAGCAGGTACATGAATAATCCAGAAAAAGAACATTGGATGGCAGTAAAATGGATTCTCAGATATTTGAGAGGTACCACAAATCAAGCATTATGCTTTGTTGGTTCAAACATTGCTCTACAGGGATATGTTGATGCAGATATGGCAGGTGACAGAGATAACAGGAGGAGCACTACAGGATATGTATTTACTGTAGGTGGAACAACTGTCAGCTGGGTTTCAAAAATCCAAAGTGTTGTTGCACTTTCAACAACAGAAGCAGAGTATGTTGCTGCTACAGAGGCTAGTAAAGAAATGATTTGGTTACAAAGGTTTATGGATGAATTGGGTAAGAAGCATGATATGGGCACACTATACAATGATAGCCAAAGTGCTATTCATCTTGCAAAGAACTCAGAATTTCAATCCAGGACTAAACACATACATCTCAAGTACCATTTCATATGGTCAATATTGGAAGATGGAGAGTTGAAGCTGGAAAATATACACACTAGCCATAATCCTGCAGATATGCTAACAAAAGTTGTAACCAGGGAGAAACTGAGAATGTGCTCAGTTTCAATTGGTCTTCAAGAATGATGATGAAGATGAGGAATAGCCAGGTCCAAAGAGGAGTCATTTTCCAGCAAATGAATCAGTGGTGGAGTTGCTACAATCAGTCTCCAAGTGGGAGATTGTTGGGTGTGGAGCCTAATTATCTTGTTTACTTTGTATCACAGCATTGGACGCATGTACCTTAAAAGGGGCAGCAATGCCACCCGTAATTAATCTCTGCCGTGGGGGGTCCAGGGGGGGTGGCAGCGCTTTTCGGAGCCCCCCCCTGGTGGGGGTTCAGGGGCAGCGCCCCCGAAGCTAAAAACAGATGTAAAATTGCCTTGTAAAAGTATAGTAATTTCTAGTCAATCTGGGTTGTTCATTAGGCAAATGATCTACGGTAGAAGTTATGTTTAGATTAGGGTTTTTTTCCCTAGAAGGCAACCCCCTTGTATATATGAGGGCATTGTATTGTGGATGTGTATTATGTGTGTATTCTCGGAGCGAGAAACAGAGAGGGAGTCTGTGAGAGAGAACAGAGGATATTACAGTGGATCTGCTGTAGGTTTTGTCTCTTCATTTTTGCTGGATAATAGAAAGGGAGGATTGGTTGTTCGGGGTGGACGTAGCCCAAACTGGGTGAACCACGTATATCTGTGTCTCTCTGGTTTTATGTGTTTTGTGTGCTTGTATTTTCTCATATTTTATGTGTTGCATTGCTCCATAATATATAATTTTCTAACATCAACATCAGTGTTTAGTAGTGTTGGAAACAAGATGTCGATGCAAGAGAGTGAAAAGGTCAAAGAGAAAGCGCCAAAGAAATTTGACAAAAAAGGCATAGGTTCCATAATTGATTGCTTTTTGTTTCCAAAAGGTACATGGCAACGGAAAAAATACTTGGTCAAAAGACATGAAAGTACAAAGCAAGAGCAGCTAAGAATCACCATGATGATAGTGTGCAAGGTGAGAGAGTTTTTAACTTTCCTTTGATTGATGACTGAGGTGGGAAAATTTTTGTTTCTACAAGGAAATCTTGCTGCTCTGCAAATTCAAGGAAATTTCAACATGACGGTGTCTACAACAGCAAGAGAGGGTTTCAAGAGTCAAGGAAAAATCTTATTTTTTGTGAAAATCTCTAGTTGATGAAAATAGGATAATTTCAGTGGATTGAGACTGGAAGGGTGACAGAATTGTACCCTCATCCACATGTTCAGTAATCAAAGAGATTTTTGGGTCTAAAAGGCTTCTAGTGGGGAGGAATGATCAGGTGATCAATGTTAATCTCAAGAATGGAAGTGATCAGAATCGATTGGAAATTGAACTACATCAAATAGCTCGTTCCCTGGAATCCGACGCAATTCGTTTCATTGAAAACTAACTCTGAATAAGCAGTATAGAGCCTGTTGTTCATTTTCCTAAATAGTTAAAAAATTTGCAGAAAAGGACAGAATGGTGACATGGTAGCCTAGTCAGCAAAAAAGGATATTCTTGGAATATTTCTTCAATTTCTCCCAATGACACTATGCCAAGTGTCAATTTGTGGTTAGTTTTCTAAGTGGCTGATTTGTCACATTTGTATTGGTTTGGGAGAAGAACCAGTGGCATAAGGATACGTGGCTAGCCCGGAGGCCACCACATGCCCCTTTCCAAGGTTCAAATTTCAACTATGGCTATAGTCTGAACTTCATATATCAAAGGTTCAATATAATATAGTATGGTGCAATACCATAGCCTTTTTTTCATATATCAAAGGTTGGATATAATATAGCGACGAAAATTTATTACAAGAGAAAGGGTAGAGGTCGGGATCGACCTCGCAACCACCCCCACACCAACCACCATACATACCAATAGGTCGCACCAAAGAACCTAACCTATTACAACCTTTGAATATATTTATGTTCATATGGTTGAACCGGCGGGAGTAAGAAGGGGGCCAGCCTCGCAGGCCATCCCCATCACCACAAGACCATATGCGAAGACCAAGAGCGGAGCCTTATACCAAGCGATGAAGGTTAGCGTTAATACGGGGTTATTTAACCCTTAATCCAATGTTAAATTGTGATAATCATTATTGTAATGCAAATTAATTAAAACGTGCATTTAGCACTAATCTGATAGTTAAACTCCACTTAATTTAATTAAACCAGAGGATAATTCAGTGGAAAAGTTGGCGGAGTCTGCCAATTTCAATGGATCTCCAAAATTAGCGGCCCTAAATGGAGTTTTCTCCATATTTAGTGGGGTTTCCTAGGGCATAATTGAGGAGGCCATAACTTTTGCAAAATTCGACCAAATTGGGAAAAAGAAGAGTTCGGATCCTGGATGATTTGGACATTCTAAACACATTTAAGAAGGTTTCAGGAGTAGTAGATTATTGTAAATAGCACTTTTTTCCATTTTTAGCTAATACAGAGACCCAAGCCATGGAAGCTATACCAAGGAGATGTAGCTCGGGAGGGGTGAACTCCTTCATCAAAAAATTGTGTTATTGGATCATTTTGATGGTTTGTTGTACATTTTATTGTTGTTGTTCAATACTTTTTTTTATGTTTTTATGCTCATGAATTTAATATAAAATTCAATATATTTACCTGTTTAACACTCGTAAACACCTCAAGAAACCTATGCACATGAAGCAAGTGATCAACAATTTTTTATAGTTCTAAAGATGAAATTAGCACAACAAAACTAACATTCAGATTCAGATCAATTACTATTGGTTTTCTTCTTGTTTGTTTCTTTTTCTTGCCTTTTGTTTGAGAGTCTTGAGAATTGGTTGGGAAAGAGGAATGATAATGGAGCTCGAGAAGATTTTAATGAAACCCAATAGTCATTGTAAGGCCCAGATGAAGCTCGATTCGAGAGTAAAGGGCATCAGAAGGTAAGAATATGACAGCCAGTTGGATTGGTTGGGTCCATTAAGTTAAATGGATGGTGGCAGAATAGTCGCAATAAAGTTAACACGAAAGGTAAAGTGAATGGATATGAGGAGTTAGATACCTTGGCTATGTTGGGAACTGTTGTTCTCAATGTTGTGCATGTTGTGCATGGATAAAGCAAGTTCTCTTAACCTAGACCTTATGATATCTATCAATTGTGTTGTGATCATGATAATGATAATGTCTATATATGTATATAATCATGTATGTATGTCGATGTCTAACAGGATCACGATTGCTTTATGTTGATGTATATATATGTATATATGCATGCATGTATGTATCTATGTATGTCATGTCTGACGAGTTCATCATGGATTGTGATTATTTTATGATAATGATTATATATATGTATGTATCTATGTATCTATGTATCTATGTCACTGTATGACATAGTTTTCAAGGATCATTCTTGTGGAGGAATGATTTCTTATACAAGTGAATGGCATGAAGAGGTGCTTGGTCTTATGAGGAATCAATTGGGAAGAGTAACCTTGACAGATCTATGAGGTCAGTATCATGTGGACATCAATTGATATTATATGCTTGTATTATGCCTATGTTTATGTTATAGATAGGTAATGATGAGGGGTACATTAGAGAAGTGAAAGTAGTGTGATATGTGACATGCCAGGATAAGCATGGATAATGGAAAGACACTAGAAGCAAGGTTGCTTATGGGGTATGTGTGTGGTATATGGATGTGCATTACTACTGCTATGTATATGTTTCACATGTTGTATATTCAATGAATGTACCTATGGTGATGTGTACATGTAACATATGTAGTATTGTGCACATATGATGGTGTATGCATGTTGCATATATAGTGTTGTGTGTATATTACATATGTTGTGCTAGGAGTAGATGGTGCTATGTACATGTTGGAGATGTGGTTTTGTGTACATATTATACTTTGGCATGTTGGATATGTGGTGTTATGTGCATATTTTTTTGTGCACATGTTGGATATGTGATGTTGTGTACATATGGTGTTATGTACATGTTGTATATGCAGTGCTATGTACATAAGGGGTTGCGTGCATGTTGTACATATGGTGCTATATACATGAGGTATTGTGTACACATTGTACAGGTGGTGCGGTGTACATTTGACATTGTGTACATGTTGTACATGTAGTGTTGGCTGCAGCTGGTTTCGTGTACATGTCATGCATGTGGTGTTGTGTACATGTGGTGTCGTGTACATGTCATGCATGTGGTGCTATGTACATGAGGTATTGTGTATACATTGTACAGGTGGTGCGGTGTACATTTGACATTGTGTACACATTTTTTAGGTGGTGTCGTGTACATGTGATGATGTGAACATGTTGTGCAAGTATTATTGGGTACATGTGGTGTTGTGTACATGTTGTGCATATGGTACTGGTATACATGTGGTATTGTGTGCATGTTGTACATGTTGTGTTGCAGGAATGCAGTATTATGTTTGTGCATGGTGTAGTCGTGGTATCATGACATGTGTATTGATTATGTTGTAATCTGTATATGTATATGTATATGTATATGTATATGTATTGTGTTGTATTGTACACTGAGTGTAGGTGTATGTGTTGTATGCTGGTGTAGGTGTTTACATTGTGTTGTATTGTACACCGGGTATAGGTGTATGTGTCGTATACCAGTGTGGGTTCATGTATTGTATGGTGTTATATGCCATGTGTGGTTATATATGTGTGATGCACCCTATGTGTATGCATACATGATTGAAGGTAAGAAAATGCACTGCGTGCTTGCCGAGTGTGAAATCGATCCAATATGAGTACAAAATAACAAAGGTAGAAGTAAGGACCTATGAACGATAAGTATCGGTATTTTATTTCATTTTTATTATGCATGTGATATCTGATTATGACTTATGATGGTAACATGTGATTTATGATAATGGTTTATGATGATTGCATGTGGTCCTGTTCAAGCCTCGGAATTCCATTGCAACAACATGGGGGAAAACCACCCGATCTGAACCTTAGAGCTTGATTCCTTTTCCGTTTGGTGCAGTGGCTCTGAATAGGGATAAAGGGACCAGTTTCCCAATAAATATAATGAGGGTTTGTTTGTTTATAACATGCAAATGGAAAAATTATTTAATCTATCAGATGTTGTGACTAAATATCTATTCTACTATATGTCTGGGAGTATTCATTCTTCAATGCGATCTAGAAATATATCCTTCAACAATTGGTAATGAATATTATTCAATAGTTGAAAGAGATAATAATTATGTAAAAATAATTATTTTGACAAAATATTTTAATCAAAACAATTTTGATATAAATCTCACATTCATAAGTTTGATCATATATGAGATAAGAAACCATAGATAAACATCAGTACAATAGTGCATTTAACATTCACTTATGATAACAACATTCATATATAATACAGATAAAATATTACTGTCAATTCAAGAAGTAAAACTTAACATAATGTGTAGAAATTCCATATATATGAAGTCCCACTCATTCAAACCGATAGTAGTATTTTGCTCCTCATCACGTCAAACCAATTCAATGAGTAAAAAAGTGAAACTTCAGTTAAACAGCTTCAAGTATCAAAATAAAACAAAATATGTTCCAATAATTCATCAAGGCATTCACAAACATACAAAAGAGCATTCTTTTGCAAATGTTTTTGACAAATTTATGGACCCTTCTCTAAATGCATGAGAAGGGTTGAAATACTTAACCGAATAAGTCAAAAATAGATTATTACATAGAAATTTGAGGAAGTTTCAAACAACCTTCCTTGTAATAAGTAAATTAAACTACAATCCATAAATAAAGATAACAATATTGCTTAAGTGGATTGATATTATTTTTTCATTTGATCTCTGAGGTGGAAAATATCTACCATCAACTTCAAATGAGCCGGGTGCAAGATCCCGGATCTGACCTGGCCTTTAAACACGACATTTGACAGTATTGGCAACGGTTTCCTTGTGGAATTGGTTAAGGATTGCAGAGTCATGCACTGGTGATGTGGCTTGATCAGAAAGTTCCAGTAATTTTCTTGATATAACTTGGTTATCTTCTTGATATCTTTTGCCTATGTATCTATGCTTTCCTTCCACTGTGTTTCCAATAGTTTAAGCTCTGGGATCACTTCGGTTGTATATTATTTGATAAGTTCAGCGTTTAGAAGTTTTCCATTAACAAACTCAACAATCTCATTCACTAAATTTTTTTCCTTTGACGTTGATTTATCTTCTTGTCTCAACTGCATTTCCCAGTCTTTAAATAAAATATATTTATGAAACTTATCAATTTTCGGGAGATCAAATTTATTTCCTATATCAGATTCTTGCCATAGGATGAATTTAGAAATTTTCTTTTGGACCTTTTCACATTCCATTCATCTGTTCTCCACTTGTTGAATCAAAATTTTACTTGTTTCACAATATGAATTGGTAGCTGAGATTTGATGACAAAAATTCTCTTGCTCATGCTTCAATTCTTCATTCCATTCAAGTGCCTCTTTTATAAATAGACTTGTTTGAGGCTAGATTTTAAGCTTATCCATCACCGCCTCTATTTGTGTATCCTTCTCATAAATTTGTACTTGATTCTGCAACTTTAATCTTTCAAAGTCTTTCTGGAACTGTGTCATTTTCATCTCAACTTGATTATTGGCATTGAGATTTTCTTGTTCTAGTTGTCTTTCGAATTCTTGAACTTTATCTTCTTTTTGTTTGATCAGAAGTTGCACTTTTGCCGCTTTATCAATTGTGGAAGTTGCATATTCACCTGCAAACTTTGATAGTTTGGTAAGATGTTCAGTAGGATTGGCAAAAGAGTCTTTCCAGACAACATCTACTGATTCATTATTGAGAGCAGTTACTGTTTCATCAACTCTTCTTCTTTTCCTCTCTTTTACTACAGCTATGTGATTTCGGATGTAAAAAACATCTGGTGGAGGTATTTCCTCAATATTTAAAATGATTTCTTCAGTTGGGTAGGCCGGGATGATCTCTTATTCCTGAACCTCTGGCATCTGTTGAAGTGCCATTGTTGTTTCTTCTAATTTATGAGTTTTATTAGGAGTTTTAAAACTTGTTGATCCTTTTGGATTAGGATTTGGTGGTGTCTACAGTGATTTAGTAAACTTTTTTATTATGTGCTTAAATTATGTACTTGAGGTTTCACTGTCTACTCAGGTGTAGTTTAAACTTGTTGAAGTTATTTTGAAGATGATTCAGCTCCACTGGTTTCTTCCTTATTTTTCATATCAATTCCTTTGATTACATTTTCAATTACCATCTCAGGGCTTTCATTTTTGCTTTCAGATTCGTTACCAGAATGATATGAACTGTGAGACTGGTGTTTTGAATGCTCTGAATCTCGAATTGATTTTTCTTGTGACTCATCTTCTAACATCTATTTTGCTTCATTGTCTAAATTGATGATGGGAGTTGGCCTTCTAACATCTTCCATTAGTAATAAGTCCAATGGGACTATTTCAAACCTCTTGTTTATCTATTCATGAAAAGATTTAAGGTCTGCTACACTGAGCTTATTGGATGTCATTTTTAACACATCTACAAATTTCTATACTCCTTCAAATAAATCATCAAACATATCCTTTTCATTGATGAAATGTCTGAGTTTAAGACTAGTGGTAAAATTTCGGACCACATCATTAGGATCATATTATCTCCCTTACATTAAAGCCAAATTCAATGAAGTAATGATTGGAATTTCTTTCATTGCATGACCTATGTCAAAAAGGGCAAAGGTACCACATTGTAATGGGAATGTAGGCTAGATGGCTTTCTTAGAATCTCTGAGTTGCTTGGTTACACCGTTTACAAGAGTTTAATATGAAATTTCTCTAGCCAATATTTTATCTGAAACATAGTAGGGTAGAACATGAGGGGAAGAAAGACTCCCAAAAACTCTGATATAAGTAAAATTTTCCTCTCCAAACCATCTGGACATAGGTAAAATATCGACACTAGCTTCTTTAGAAATTCTAGGAACTCTCTCATTGAAAATGCTCTCATGAATTGGCAACATAACTCCATGACAAATTTTGTAGAAATGTAAATGAAATTTAGACTCCCACAGGGCTTTATGATAAATATGAATAGGGTTAGGGTCTTGGCTACTCCATTTCCAACCCATAATAGGAAATTTCGAGCAAAAACATATAGCATCCATGATATATGCGCTCATGTAAAAAGGAGGGATTGTCCTAGTTGAAAAGACTCTATTTTTTCTGTAATCCATAATGGTTTTGGCCAAATTATCGGATAAAATGTTTACCCAATTCATGATATTAGAATTGGAGATTGCGTCAATTAAAGGAATCCATTCAATGGAAAATTTAGTGGTATCAGGTCTAGAAATAATATACACAACATTCCTGTGACAAAACAGTAAGGTGATGGTAATTGTGCTATTGGGTACATACCAAGTTTGTCTCGCTTTAACTTTCCTTGATCTTCCTTCCATTGTTTCACCACCTTCATTAGGTCTTGATTATTTTTTGTAAAGCTTCCTAGTAAATCTTTGTCATAAATATTTTGTGGCGTAGGTAGATGATACATTGTTCGCAAATCCTCGGCGGTGAATGAACCCATGTTCTCCAGTTTGGAATTATTGAATGTCTTGTCTGCAATATTGATATTTTCAATAACCCATTTTACCATATCAGTGTATGGTAAGATCTTTGGCCTTGCAGCTATCCTATGTAGAAATGAACATGCAACTTTGAAGTAAGAAGGTTCTGATGAAACAGCCTCATCCACTGTTGATATTTTCTTTAATTCTCTTAGATGTTCTCCTTCAAACAGATTATACATGGCTTCCCATGAATAAATTCCACTGGCTTAATGCACGTAGTCTCTGAAAATAGTGGAGGCATGTCTGAAACTTTAGAAGTGGATGCTTGGGCAACTGATTTGCCTTTATTCTTCATTTCTTTTGATATCGCTTCCTTAGGTAGTTTCCTAAATTCAAGAAAGACAAGTAAATTCATATTTGAGATGAGGAGAGAAAAGGATAGAGAATAGATTTAAATCAAAATAAATCAAAATTCGGCGATTTAAAACATGCTTTAAGAAACATATCCTTCTTTTTGAATCATGTGCCCATTGAATGTCATTAATAACCCTTTAGCCATTCATCAAATCTCTTACATGCCTTACACAAAATTTCCAATCCAACGATCTAAATCATTAGACATTATAATGGATCAATTGATTAAGGATCACTTCAAGTGCTTTAGTAATAAATGTTTATAGCAAAAATTGCAACTTTTACAGATATCAATACTATATTTTTTTCACTATAGGTGTATGTGAAATGTGATCTACGCAAATCGCACATCGCACTTTATCACGGCAGATATAGCTTTTCATTTGGTTTAACGTTGTGGAATATGATATGGGCTAAAAACTAAAAGCATTACGCTTTATCGGATTTTGCAAATACATTTCATTGTTCGTTTATTATCTTATCGGGCCCAACTCGTTGCAATTCCTTTTGAAACGATATAAGTTTTTCTTTTAAGGAGGCGCGACATGATCTTATAAATTTAAGGGTTTTTTAAGTTTTTCAATGGGGAGGTTCATATAACTTCAAAAAGGTTGGAGTGCTTTTCACAATTCACAATTTTTATATGAGTTTTAACTTTTGTCAACTTGTGAGCCTTGCGATTTGCGTTAAGCACAATGAAATCAAAGCGAAAGAAAATTTTATTTTATTCCTAAAGTTTAAAACTTAACGCTAAATGAAATAATGTTTCTTAATCTCTATTTATTTTTTAAAGGGTCCCCGTTTATTTTAATAATAAATGGGAGGGGTGTTGTATAGTACAACAATTGGCGATTCACTTGGGAGAACCAGTTATCTCTGATCTATTTTTTGAAATTTCTAAAACTTTTCAAAATAAAAATAGTTGCAGGAATGAATTTCAATACAAATAATATTTCACTAAGTAATAAAATCTCACTTGATTATAATTCATAAGATTTCCTCTTAAAAATGAAAATATGAGTGTCTATATCAGTCTTTACTAAGTTCAAAAAGATAGAGTGGGTAGCTTATTCAGATTAGCTTTATATATATATATATATATATATATATATATATACTCATTTATCACAGGAATAGCCTCTAATACCAGTAGGCATTTATAGCCTCGGCAGGGTTACCTTTTACCCAACAACGATTCATTGTCCCATCCAGCTACTATTACAATCTTCCAAAATAAGTTCAATATTATATACTTTATCTCTTTGGAAACTTGTTTTCTTTTTTGTAAATATTTTTATGTATTTGTATCACTTAAAATCCATTGACTTGTCTTGGTAACCAAATATTGGCAATGCCATTCACTGGTTGTAACTAAACTAATCAAGTTGGCTCTTGATGAGACCCCATTCCTTTTGATATAATCTCAAGTCATTGCCCTATTTTGGTAGGCATTATTGGTAATGTGAGTTTGACTATTTTCCTATGAACATGGTAAACAAGCTCGTGATGAGACTTATTATAATCTAAGCTTTAGCATATTTTCTTGAATTACATTCTGAAAATTGAAAAGTTTGCTAGATCAGGTGAATCATTGGTCCTTTTGAGGGTTTTGGATGACAATTTTAGAGTTTAAGATTTCTTATCTGTAATGAGTCTTTACTATGTTAAAGATTTTTTTCTTGATTGATAGTAAAGTGACCATACTTTATAAAAGTGAGATTTTATCAAATAATAAATAACTTCAGTGACATTAAATTTTTTAGCGAAACAAAATCTATTTGAGATTCAAATTTTACAATTATTTCCTTAACAATTCTTATTTATAGAAGCGATATATCAAAAAGATTCTCTGAGATATTTATTTGAAAATCCAAAAGTAAATACCATTCAAATTTTATTTTCCTAAGAAAAGAAAAGATAATAATATACAGGGAATAGAAGGGGTTACCTCGTATGAAAAATATTTCTTTAAAATCTTCCCATTAACACGTAAAGAATCTCTTTTGCATGATAGATCTTGCAATAAAAATGTTATGGACCTATTTCTTCTATGATTTGAAACGGTCCAAGCCATAGTCTTTGGAATTTGGTATGTTTACCTTTTTCCTCATGTGCCTTATCCCATTTTAGTACCAGATCACCAATTTGAAATGTTTTTTGAGTGGCAGAAGTTGTACCAAATGAAACTTTAACTAACTATTGATGATGTGCATAAGTAACTTTAGATTTTTATCTTTCCTCTTCAAGTTTAAGGATTTGGAATTATCTTATTTTCAAAGAAGAAGAGGGTGATTCATCAATAAATTGGACCAGAGAAAGAGAAGGAATAACTACATTAGTGGGAAGGACAACTTCTTTCCCTTAAACAATATTAAATGGAGAAGTGCCAATGGAGGCCTTCTAAGTTATTCGATTTTCCTAGAGAGAAAATATTAATGATTTGTTCCAATTTCTCTTTTTTGGTCAAAGGTTTGTTTAATGATTCTAATAAGGTTTTTATTTGTTGATTATGCTAAACCATTTCCTTGAGGATTGTAGTTAGCAGAATATTTGAGTTTAAAACCTCTTTTAATGGAAAATTCTATCATAGCAGCTCCTGAAAATAAGATGCATTGTCAAAAATCAAAGCAGTGGGTAAACCAAATCTAGTTATGATAAACTAATCAATGAATTCAATAATATTCCCAGAGTTGGCTACTTTTAGTGGAATTGCTTCCACCCATTTAGTAAAATAATTTGTAGCTGTGAGGATGTATTTATGTTGTTTGGAAGAGTTAGGAATGATCTCACCAATTATATCTAATCCCCATTGCTCGAATGGTTATTCAATATTAACTATTTGTAATGGAAAAGCTGGTTTCCTTTGTCATCCAGATGCACTTTGGAAGACTCTGCATTTCCTTGAATAATCATGAACGTCTTTGAATAGTGTTGGCCAATAGTAACCTGCATGTAGGATTTTATGTGATGTTGTATTTCCTCCAAAATTTCCCCCAACTGGTCCATCGCAAAGTTCCTGCAAAAATTTCTCTGCTTCAGTTTTCTCTAAGCATCGTAATAACATGGAATCGAATTTCCTTCTAAACAATACATTGTTGATCATTTCATAATGCTTAGATTTCAATATTAAAGCATGCTTTGTTTTATAACTAAGTTGTGTATGGGCATATCCATTTTTCAAATAAAACTTAGGATCAGCATATTGAGACTGAGCATCATTGAGGATTACCTCAGACACTTGTACATCATTACTTAGATCTGCTTCTGATGATAAATGGGATGATCCTGTTAGCATTCTGCAAAAACCTTGACCTCTAATCATTTTAGAAGGTCTAATTTCTACATCATATTCTTGTAAAGCAGTTACCCAGTTAGCCCTTTTCTCTCCTACTTATCTTTTCATCAAAAATTTCCTTACTGCAGAGAATGGAACTATTATCTTGGCGTGAGTTTTGAGGAGAAATGGCCTAAAATGTTTTATAGATTTGAAGACAACAAATTCCTGTTTCTCAACAAACGAATAGTTTAGTTCTGCACCTTGCAAATTGGAACTGAAAAATGATATTTGTGCTTCAATTTGTTGGTCATTGAGTTGTGTCAAAACGACAGCATAGGATGTATCTGATGAGAATTTATATAAAGTGAAAGGATTAAGAAAGTTAGGAGAAGTCAAGAATGGAGCATTAACAATAGATTGATTTATTAAATCGAATGATTCTCTTTCATTATGTCCCCACTTGAAGACTGAATTTTTCTTAACCATTATTTGTAAAGGAAAAAATATCTGCGAAAAGTCACGGACAAATCGTTTTACAAAATTTATCTATCCAGGAAATGACAGCATGGTTTTCTTATTATGAGGGAAATGAATCCTTTTAATTTCTTCAATTATTTCAGCATCGATATAAATACATTTTTTGGACACGATGAATCCTGAAAATTTTCCTTCATCTAAAGCAAAGTATGAATTTTTCGGGTTAAGTGAGATTCCATACTCTTTGCATCACTCAAAGGCTTGTTTTAGGTCATTTGCATGATTGGTTCTTTGTCTAGAAAATATTGTGATGCCTTCTAGATAAATAACTACTGGTTTTTTAATGAGACCTCTAAAAGTTGTGTCCATGGCTCTTTGGAAAGTGGCTCCTGCGCTGATTAAACCGAATGGCATCTTCTGATAGGCATAAGTTACCCACTTAGTCCTGAATGTGGTCTTTAATCTGTCATCTAGGTGTACCAGAATTTGGTTATATCCTGAAAACCCATCTAGAAAATACATAAGTTCAGAACTAGCTATATTTTGTAGTACTTGCTCCATGGTTGGTAATGGAAAATTGTCCTTCCGACATGCTTTATTTAAATTTCTAAAATCAATGCAAATCCTAATGTCACCATTTTTCTTCCTAACAGGAACCAAACTTGATACCTGTTAGCCCCCCTATGAAATTCTTGACAAGCAAGCTGGGGGCTAGGTTATCTTGGAGACCTTCAAGGAATGCATCTCCCCTGAAGACACATCATCCTTGAGGTCTCTCAGTGTCTTGCCTTAATAAATTCCCTCTGCTAGTTCCCTATCTAAGGCCTCACTGATTACAAAATGATGCTCCTGAAAGGCCTACATTGCCCCTCATACCCCTGCAAAACACCACATTGTCACCTTTATTTCCCCTTTGTCTTCTCCCCAATTCCTCCCTTAATTTCCCCAAAATCCCCTTTGGATTATTCCTTTACCTTTTGTTCCCTCAAAATTCCCCTTAACCCTTCTACCGTTACCCTCCTTAGGCCTTGGAATGCACTAAAAGGGTTTAAAAACCCACTTTCCGACTATATGATAGGCCTAGCCCCTTTTCTAATAGCCCGCGCCCCCTCTCTTCCATAAAACCTGGCGCCGGAACCCAAAGCTAAACCCTCCAGGAGCTTTTCCCCTCCAACCCTTTTTCCGCCCAAAAATCATAAAAAACCTTTGTTAAATCACATTTTCCGGTTTTAATTAATTTCTAAGGTTTGCCGCCGGTTTAATCTTTCGACGAATCTCCACCGTCGGTCTGCTCCACAGATCGAACGGTTCAGCGTACGACTTATCCTATGGACCTCGCCAGCCATACGTCATACCTCCAAACCCACCGGTATTTTCTGCACCACCCATCTGCAGCAGGCAGTTTTCCCCGGAGAGCCAGCGATTCCACTCAGTAATCGTCGCGTGCCCTCTGTACGAACTTGAAACCGCTTTCATTTCGCGCGCTATTGTTCGGATGATAGACGGGTAGCAGAATAAATGATAGCCGTCAGATCTTGGAGCCCTCATCCAACGGCCATCGTACTCTGGAGATGCGCGCGTTTTAACTTGGGCCTCCGCTCTCCCCGCGCATTAAATTTCGGCCAAAAGATATGCAGTGGAATCAATCACCGCCATCTGATCCTACGCGCTTAATCCAACGGCTGTCATCTCCTGAAGCTGCACACCATTTAACACCCGTCCATCGTACCCGCGGGCCCACCTTCCGTCGTTCTCCGCCGTTGGTCTTCGCCCGATCGACGGTCTAGATCTGTCTGTTCATTGTTGACCATTCCATTGCCCCGGGACCTCCACGTCACCCGTCCATCGTTTTCCGTCCCGCTACGTCACCTCCACGTGCGTCAGCCGTACATACTCCCATTCCATTGCATATAATAGTTCTTTTTCGTGTTTTTTAATGTATTTCACGTATATTTGCTCCACGATCTGTCAACCACCCGCCAGCACGTTTCTCACCATTTCCTCTGCATTTTTTCCCTCCATCCCGTCTGCATGGCTTGTTTTTGCATCCACAGTGTGTCCCCGCCTCCTCCATCATTCACACCCATGGTTTTCCTCACAGGTTTGTTGTTTTGCAGGGTCGCTAGAGGTGAAAGACTCTATTTTTCTGTCGTACCATCTTAATGGAGGAGTTTGCAGACAGAATTAAATCCAAGGGTCGGCGCTGCTATAGAATTGTCAAGGAAAGCAGCTCATGGGATTTGCACTAAAGAAAAGCAAGATTTCGAGCTCTAAAAATCTCCCATCACCATTAAAACCCAAGCTACCCTGTCAGAAGCAAATGGAGCGGCAGAGTGTTTCAGTGCAGAGAAAAAGGAAGATTAAAGCGAGCTTATGAAGATATTGAGCTCTTAATCCGAAGTTTAGAGGGCAAAGCAGCGAATTACAGACCCCGATGATCAATCAAAAGACCCCGAGCACAGGCAAAAGGTAATATCCGGGTTTTTCATCAGCAGAATGTTTTTTCTTCATCAAGTACATGGCGCCCATATTGTTTTATTTACACATCGTGTCCCTGAAGAGAATTCCACCAGACAACAGTTCAAAACCACTGGAGCATTTATGTGACAGACCTTTCAGTAGTCTATTTTATTTTATTTTCAAGACACCAGGAGTACTTCAGCCAAAAGATGTCAAGATCAAATCTGGAGAGGATCATTCTCTCACAAGGAAGGTGACAGGGATTAAATACATAGCAGTTCAATAAGAATGGGTTTCGGCCCTACATCCATTGTTAAGTTTAATGATACATTTAATTTTCACCTACTCCTTCAGTCGATCTTAGGTTCACCCTTTGCTATAAAGCACAGAAGGAAACATTGTAATGGTTTTTGATGAGATATCAGCGAAACGCAAGGATTGTTCCTCTTGAGACAAGTTCTCTGTGTAATATTGTAAGATAGGCTGAGATATGATGTATTCAGACTGAATGTTCAAGCTATGGGCTATGATGTACCTGATTGGTGTTGTTTTTAATATGACAAGCATGTTTCTTTGGATCCTGATCTAAAGCAGTTGGTGATGTTTTCCTTTCTCTGTATTTGTGATTGACTTGCTCTCATTTCATTATGTTTCTTCAGGCTCGCATCAGAAGTTTGGCATAAGATTTACCCTCGATAGGTACCTTATGTTGCTGCTCTCCCAGCCTTTATGTTTTATGCTTATATGTGTAACTGAATGTTGATTTCAATTGATTTAAATAGTGTAGTGGATGTCATTGCCTGCTCTCTGATGTATGAATTGATGAAGTCCATGTTTAGTTGTTCTTGGTAGGATTTAGCTAGAAGGTTTGGGAACACTGGGGATTAGCATTAGCCCTGTCCACTAGGATCTTTGCACGACCAGCTAGCCTTTCTAAGATCCCTTGTAATTGCCTCTGATTTTGTCCAAGCAGGCCTGGAGTTAAATGACCTCTGGTCTGATCTATAGAAAGAATTAGATGGTTCTCCTCCTTTCATTTTTAGTCCTTAATGTTCCATTCCGTCTTCTATCCTTTAAGATCCAGATGATTTAGATGACTAGCCCAACTGAAAGCTTGCACATTGAACACAAATAAATCCTTTCTTGACTTCATAGCCCAATGGCTTTGATGTTCTCTGAGTTATCTGTCTCTGCCTAAGCTTCCCCTTTGCTCATCCTTGTCTTATATTGGTCCTTCTTTTCCTGATTCCCTCCAACCGAACACAAACAATCAAACAACCAACCTCGAGCCTATAACTAGCCTAAAATCTTATACTTTGAGCCTTAAAGACATAAACCTTTGGCTATCATAGAGATATCCCTCTCTGGACCTAGGAGGGCTAGATCCTAAGGTCCCAAAGTGGTTCTATGTTGTCTCATCTTTTGGTCTCTGTCAACCTGGCCAAAACATGGGAACCCCAACAATACCCTCTTTGAATGTCTAACGGGAAAGATAATTTTATCTTTAAAGAGTTTATTCAACTCTGGTTTGATCTTACTTTCAAGATTAGGATGAATTTTCCTTAACTTTTTTTGCACAGGTTTATCGTTTGAAATCATAGGGATAGTATGTTGAATAACAAAAGTATCATATGTTTTGAGATCAGTATAATCCCAAGAAAAAACACTTTTTTAAGTGCTTAATAACTTGACAAACGATACTCTTTCTTCAGAAGACAGACCAAGACCTAAGTTGACATTTTGTGGTTTATCATCAGTTCCAAGATTTACTAAATCAAATCTTAAAGTTGAACTTTGAGTTTTAGAATTAGTAACTCTCTTGAACCTATCTTTTAAATCATAAAGGTCTTCAAGTTTGACAACTGAATTTGGTATTGGATTTTCATCCTGTTCTTCCTTTATCTGAATTTCATGTTCATGTCCATCTAGAATTTGATTATCATAAGATCCTTTAGATGTGAGGAAATAGATGATATCAAAATCATGATTAAAGACTCTCCAATTAGTAATACTATCAGGAACAGATGGTCTAAAAATCAACTCAATAGAAAACCTATCGGAACTAAATTCCTGAGATGGAATTAATTTCGATGTTACATTGGCCAATAAATCTGAACTATCATTTTGTATTCTGGGCACAGAGGAGATATTACAAGCTAATAAATGAGAACTCAGATCATGGACTAATGACTGATAGTGTTTAATATGTTCAAAATGACAATGGATAGTATTTCTTACTTATCTGACAATGATTTCTGAATCTCCAAATACTTGCAGATGTTTAATGCCAAGATCAATTGCTTTATACAAACCTTGAATTAGTGCTTCATATTCTATTGTGTTGTTTGTGCAATCGAATTCAAGTCTACAGGCTAGCATGGTCTTTTCTCCTTGAGGAATTATCAAAATACAACCAGCTCCTACACCATCTTCTGATTTAGAACCATCAAAATAACGAACTAACTGTTGGTTTATTTAAAAAATCTTTACATTTAGAAGTGTATGTTTGGGACAAATTTTCAATTTGATAGATAACCGCATTACCAAAGAAGGGTGATGGTTGTGCATTAAAGTTTCCAAGAAATGATTTTGCCGAGTAATTTCCAATAATGTTATTATTGAATGCTATTGGGCCATTAATTCCTTCAAGATCAGTAATTGTATGTTTCATGAATTTCTCATGGTCTAATCGAATTTGGTTTGGCTTTCCATTGTAGGTTAGCTACATGTGTGACCAGTCTGTTGCAAAATATCCATGAAATTTCTCATACCAATCCCTACTCAATACTATGTTGAAGTTTGTAACAAGAAACAGTGAAGGAGGCATCTTGAAACATCATCCTTAATCCTAGTTGGAAAATAATCATCTAAACTAGGTGGGGTCCACACAGGCTATTTTTAGGTGTATGTCTATTCTTAGACATGGTGAGCATATTATATAATTGCAAGATGCTATTTGTAGATGGTTGGTCAGATGTGAAAAATAGATGAAATTATATTTTTAGAAGATTGGGCAAAGTCTATTTATAGATCATCAATCTAAAAATAGATGCATGTCGATTATTATTAGCTCTTAATAATAATCAGACTCTAAACAACAACTTATTCTCTTGGAGCACTTTATTTCAGTATACAGATTTGGAAAATCAGTGGGCTAAAGGAATTACACAATTCCTAAGGGTTTACTGGAGTTCATGCATGGAGGACTCAGTTAGAACTAAAGTGGCAAAGTTATGATAGAGTTGGAAGAGTAGTTCATGGATTTGTATTCAGTTTAAATTAGTTAGACTCAGTTGAGCTAGTTGTATGTAATGTCCCTACTTAGCCTTAGCTAATAGGAGACATTGAATTTTGATTTATTTTATGTTTTATGAATAAATGAATAAAGGAGGACATGTAAAACTCCTAATAAATCAATGCCCATGAGAACAAAGACAAATCTAGGCTATGTAAATAATCACTTACAAGTGTGAAAGAGGATTGAGCCAAAGATTGGGTCCACCTTGACCAAATCAACTGCGTTGTCTAGGTTCAATGCATCACCAAGAGGGACTGAATAGTTCTAGAAGGGAGCTTCTAATGTGAAAAGAGCCAACTCATCCAAGTGGTTTAGGGTTTACAAAGGCTATCTCATGTTATAAAAAGGAGGAGAAGACACATGAAGAGGTTGTTGATGAATTATATTTCTGAAGTATTTGTCTGCTTAGAAAAATACCATTCTCTGCTGTTTAGTGGAGGGTTGTGATTGGGATTCCTATTTAGGGATTTCATCTCTTCCCTTGAGGATCATTGGAGGATTTCTTTGCTGAAGTTGGCCACTATCTGGTTTGATACCAAGCTCTATCTTTCATGAGCGGCGCTGGTCCATTGAGGGTTTTGCAGCTACTATCTTTTGTAGCAAATGGCATTGTAGATTTGCTTAGATCTAGTTGTTTTTTAGAGGCTTTCTCTACTGGAGAGTGTTCTTCAGCCTCCAAGGAGTTAGCTGATCCATATTTTATATCAGATCTGTACTTTTCATTCCATTTACTCAGTCTCCTTCACCCTCTGCGTAGTTTTTGCTTCATACTGCGTTATTTTGTGAGAGGGATTTTTCATTTCAGTTTACTATCAGTTTGGAGGAGATCTCTTGGTGTTAGGCTTGCCTTCCCTTGGTGATCCATGGATTGGGTTGTTGATCCATGTCTCTATAGATCTAATCTATTTCAGTAATAAAATTTATCTTCAGACATTTCTGGGTTTTCTGCAGCACAATATATTGTAATTCAAATCTACAGCTTAATATGCAGTATTTTGATGTAATTCAAATTGGATCTTGATCTTAAAGTCTTGTAGCTTCCAGATCTGTATTAGATCTATTGTTTCATCCATATATCTGTCCTAGATCTGAAATTTAATGTACAGCAGCTGAACCACCTATAAAATAACGTTGTCTATTTATTTGTGCAGTTTACTTCTAGTTGCAGCTCTCATTTCTGAAGGGATCTTACACTAGTTCTTTTTGTAATCAGTTGTAAAGGAAATGGACTCATTTGTAAATATTATTTACTAATATAATACTGAAGTATCAGATATTTGGCTGACCTCCTCTGAGCTTTAGTCAGATATGCACAATTCTAGTAGCTGGGGTTTTCATTTTGCAGCAGTCTCTCTCTTTGGTTGATTTCTAGCTAGTCTTGTTTCCAGGAGATCTGTTTAACATGCTTAAACTTATTTGTTTCTACTGAAATTGTATTTACAAGTCACATACAGCTTGAATGAGGGGATCCCATCCTTGATCTACATTTTCATTTCTCATATTTTCTTATACATCGTTTTCACTTAAGGCCTTGTTGAGATTCTTGAATTGGGATTATTCCAAGTTCTATAGGCAGAGTATACAGTTGGCCAAGTAGCCTCTGGTTCTCACCCTCTTTTCAGAGGTGACATAACTAGTAAATTCCTCTGTATTCCATCTCTAACATAGAATCTTGAGAATCCCCAAAAAGGGACATTACAGTGGTATCAGAGCTCCACTCTTGGCATAGCCTATGCTAGCTTTGGAGCCTTAGTCATGCTACATTCCGAAGATGAAGAACCTCTTTCTGAGAGGGAGAGGATATACCAGAATAGAAGTCATAGAAAGTATGACTATACTATTGTTGACCTTGATAAGGGTCAAAACAAGGGGAAAGGCCCTGAGTTGAATGATAAGGATAAGGAGGCAGAAGAGTTTGCAAAAACTCTCTTGGAAACCATGCAATATCTATCCAAGGAAATAAAGGAGATAAGGATAGAAATAATGAGGGACTCCCTTGGAAGACTCCATCAATGAGAGAGTTCAAAAATTTCTCAGTTTGGGACTGGTCCACCAGTGAGCTTGCCACAAGCTCCACAAATCTCACAACGCTCTACAATGCCTACCTTCTTGGCTATAGAGAATGAAGGGCTTCAAGAGTCAACCTCTTTGGAAGGTTATTTTGCAGAATATTATTCACAAAGCCAAAGTTTCAAGGATAACTTTAGCTTTCAAGATTTCTACCATATAAAGGACCGGAGGAGACCATTGCAGCAGTATAGAGATGGAGGTTTCCTTCATGGGAGGCACCACACCATGGGCAGGTTCTTCTTTCCTAAGTTTTATGGATCACCCTCTTGTTCAACTAAAGCATGGGTGGAAAATTTGGACATCTACTTCCAACTGAATAAAGTTCCTGAAGCAGAAGCCATTAAGATTGTTGCGCTGCATTTTGATGGAGAAGCCCACAACTGGTGGTTTCATGGAATTTATACATTGGGGCATAGCAATGTGTCCACTTATGTTGAGTTCACTAGGAGACTAGTGGAAAGATTTGATTGAAAGGATCCGGAGGCCCCTTTCATAAGCTTGGCCAAGCTTAAGCAAACAGGAGATTCTGAAGCATATATTTATGAATTTTTGAGCTTGTCTGTTATGGTTCCTAATATTTCAGTTGCAAGGAGAGTCTATATGTTCATAGATGGCTTGGAGGAACCTTTGCATGGGTTGTTCAAGTCTACCAAACCCACCACACTGCATGATGCCATTGAAAGAACAAGAGATCTCCAATATTCCTTGCCAAGGGCAAAGGAAACCTTTCCTAGTAAAGCCACTCACTCTTCTAAACGGAAGGAAGGGAAAGCTTCTCCACCCAAGGAGAGCTCATAGAAAAATCTTCTTGACAATGATCTCTGAAGGGAGTTGAGAAAGAAGAAACTATGCTTTACTTGTCAAGAATCATGGGTGTCAAGACATAGATGTGCTGCTGGGAGAGCACATTATATTGAAGTCTTCTCTGATTGTGAGGAGGAGGAAGGAAATGATGGACCTAGGAGAGGTCACAGTCCTGGTGATGATGAGGAGGAGGATCCATCATCATCCAGGGAAGAATAAGGAGCATTTGCTCCAACCAGTGGGACTCTTTCTTCTTTGAGGGGAGTACCCAAATATTTGACTCTTAGAGTGCAGGGTTCAGTTATGGACCAAAGAGTATCTATTCTTATTGACAGTGGGGCAACCCACAATTTTATTGATGCTCACTTTGTGCAGAGAAGAGGGATCCCTACTGATTATTTTCATGGGTTCTCTATTTTGGTTCCGGGGTACAGAACTATGCAGTGCATGCAGTATGTTCCCTCACTTTCTGTGACTATGGGGACCTACACTTTGAGGGACCACTTCTTTGTGGTAGCCATACCAGACACCAACATCATCTTGGGTGTCCAGTGGTTGATTACTTTGGGAAAAGTCACCACTGATTGGAGGGCCTTGCAGATGGAGTGGGTGGATTTGAAGAGTGGGAAGCAACAAGTTATTCAAGGCATGCATACCCACCCTTCACTTGATGTCTCTACCCACACAACAAAGATGGATTTGCGCAGTGAGGGCAAGGATATCATGGTTACTTATCTCATGTTCATGATATTTCTAAAAGGGACATTCCTACATCATGGAAAGCCTCTTGGGATGCCATTAGTTTCTATGGAGAAAGCTTCACCAAGTGCTGAAATAATGGAAGAAAGACTCACTACGCTGTGGGAGGAAGAAAAGGGGAGGATCAGCCTTCCTACACAAAATTTTGGCATGCATAATGCCAAAGGAGCAAGTAGCAACAAGGCAAGCACCACCATAGATACATCTACAGCACTATCCTCATTGAGAAGTGTAGATCCATATTGGAAGTCTCATCTCCTTGTAGAGTACTCCAAAGATCTGCACACCGGGATGATTGTAGATGGCATAAAGAAAGGAGGAGGCTATATGGTCCATGAAGGGGTCATCTATCATCTTGGAAAAGTATTCTTGTCTCAAGCCTCAAAGCTTAATCAATAAATACTACAAAGGGCACACAAGGAGTTCCTTTCCAGTTACATGCAATCAGCAAGAATCTACACCCTAGTCTTGGAGAGTTTTGATTGTGAGGGTATGGAGGAGGAGCTACATCAGCATTATGATTGGTAGGAACTAAATCAGCACTTACAAGAGTGCAATATCTATGTGGAGATGGGGCAGCCAAAGGATCATATGTAGGATATATTTCAGCCCTCTCTTTCTTCTCTCAAAAGAGGGGAAAAGCCCATGCCTAACTCTATGAGTATGGGAGTTTTGTATGGTAAGAAATCTGATCTTCTAGAGAAAGTTTATTTTTATGATTTGGCACACTCTCTTACCATATGTATACAGGCCATGGCTCCTACAAAGAGCAATATTACATGCAGATCTCATGGTAAATATGGGGCCAATGAAAACTCCAAAGTTGGTCGCTCCCTTGAGGTGCAAAGGGAGATTGTTTTTCATGATGGGTGCTTTCCAAAGGCACCTAATGAGAGTTTCACTTTCATCCATGTCAAGGTGGCTTATGCAGCAAATATGTGGTGGGAGTACCACCTATCACATTCAGATCTACTCAAAACAAGGAGTGTACTGCGCTGGTACCTTATGTGGGATTGTGACCCACCTCCTCATGTGCAAATTTCAGCTTGCCTTTATGTGATTTTGCTACTAAACATAGATGACATATTGGTTTTGTTTATGGGTATTTATGGGAAACGATTCAGTAGTGTACATGTACCACATGGGATGGAACTATATCCAGTACTTCATGATACATGTTTCAGATGTGACATTGGTTCACCCATGCATATTTCTGTTGAGTTTTACACTCCTGAAGGGGCAGACTATGAACCTATCATGCTAGCATTGGAGGAGCAGTTTTTGATGTATTGCCTTGGTGAAAACTTTCTTCATGATAAGCACTTTATTCTTGATGGTGTCATCAATGGAGAAGGAGAAGAGACGCATCTCTTACCCTACCAATTGCTTGAGGACAAGCAACATTTTTAGGGGGAGGACTGTAATGTCCCTACTTAGCCTTAGCTAAGAGGAGACATTGAATTTTGATTTGTTTTATGTTTTATGAATAAATGAATAAAGGAGGACATGTTAAAATCATAAATAAATTCCCATGTGAACAAAGACAAATCTAGGTTATGTAAATAATCACTTGCAGGTGTGAAAGAGGATTGAGCCAAAGATTGGGTCCACCTTGACCAAATCAACTGCGTTGTCTAGGTTCAATGCATCACCAAGAGGGACTGCGCAGTTCTAGAAGGGAGATTCTAATGTGAAAAGAGCCAAATCATCCAAGTGGTTTAGGGGTTTCAAAGGCTATCTCATGTTATAAAAAGGAGGAGAAGACACATGAAGAGGTTGTTGATGAATTATATTTTTGAAGTATTTGTCTTCTTAGACAAATACCATTCTCTGTTGTTTAGTGGAGGATTGTGATTGGGATTCTTGTTTAGGGATTTCATCTCTTCCCTTGAGGATAATTGGAGGAGTTATTTGCTGAATTTGGCCACTATCTGGTTTGAGACCAAGCTCTATCTTTCATGAGCAGCGCTGTCCCATTGAGGGTTTTGCAACTGCTATCTTTTGTAGCAAGTGGCATTGTAGATCTACTTAGATCTAGTTGTTTTTTAGAGGCTTTCTCTATTGGAGAGTATTCTTCATCCTCCAAGGAGTTATTTGATCCATATTTTATATCATATCTGTACTTTTCATTCCATGTACTCAGTCTCCTTCACCCTCTGCGCAGTTTCTGCTTCATACTGCGTTATTTTGTGAGAGGGCTTTGTCATTTCAGTTTGCTATTAGTTTGGAGGAGATCTCTTGGTGTTAGGCTTGCCTTCCCTTGGTGATCCGTGGATTGGGTTGCTGATCCATGTATCTATAGATATGATCTATTTCAGTAATAAAAGTTATCTTCCGAAATTTCTGGGTTTTCTGCAGCACAATATATTGTAATTCAGATCTACAGCTTAATATGCAGTATTTTGATGTAATTCCAATTGGATCTTGATCTTAAAGTCTTGTAGCTTCCAAATCTGTATTAGATATAATGTTTCATCCATATATCTGTCCTAGATCTGAAATTTAATTTACAGTAGCTGAACCACCTGGAAAATAATGTTGTCTATGTATTTCCGCAGTTTATTTCTAGTTGCAGCTCTCATTTATGAAGGGATCTTACACTAGTTCTTTTTGTAATCAGTTGTAAAGGCAATGGACTTATTTGTAAATATGATTTACTGATATAATACTGAAGTATCAGATATTTTTCTGACCTACTCTGAGCTTCAATCAGATCTGCGCAATTCTAGTAGCTAGGGTTTTCATTTTGCAGCAGTCTCTCTCTTTGGCTGATTTCTAGCTAGTCTTGATTCCAGGAGATCTGTTTAACATGCTTAAACGTATTTTTTTCTGCTGAAATTGTATTTACAAGTCACATACATCTTTAATGAAGGGATCCCAGCCCTGATCTGTGTTTTCATTGCTCATATTTTCTTATACAGCATTTTCAATGAAGGCCTTGTTGAGATTCCTGAATTGGGATTATTCCAAGTTCTATAGGTAGAGTCTACAGTTGGCCAGGTATTCTATAGTTGGCCAGGTAGCCTCTGGTTCTCACCCTCTTTTCAGAGGTGACATAACCATTAAATTCCTCTGCAGTCCATCTCTGACATAGAATCTTGAGAATCCCCAAAAAGGGACATTACATTGTATCTGGTCTAACTGAATGATACACTCGTGAGAGTGGAGTGAATTAATTATTTAATTAATTCAAAAATAATAACTCATTAATGAACTAAACAATACAACAGTTAACTACAGTGCATGTCAGATCCAATGGAGACCCAGTGCAGAGATAGGTGAAAGGGGGAGATAGACTATTTGTTGTGACCATAGTGATGCATGGATTGCATCTACATATACATTGGAATTGCCAATGATAATCATGAAGTCAAGGAGAGTGTGATTGCATTTAATTTTTCTTTGTAATCAGCTTGGATTGCGCAGTGGAGGTAGGCTAGCAGGATGGCTGATATTGGTGCATGGATTTGCAGATTTCTTCTATGTTAGTGTGTGACGATTGATTGTACTGAGAGCTTGATGTACTAAGCTTTGTATGAGATTGTTACATGATCTCCATGATACATAATATATGATAGTTGGGGTTTTCAGCTTCAGGATTTCCCGCTAAACAACTGTGTTATGTGCGATTGTTTTTATTTATGCTTCACATGTGTGTGCAATTAATTTTCTGCAATAGATTAACAGTGGAATGATTCTATATATTGCAAGAAGTTAAATATTGTGAGATCAGGATAATCTATGACATATGCATGCTTAATTTATATAATTTATACATGGTATAAGAGCTGTGTTATATATTTTCTACATGGAATGAGAGCAGGAATTTTTTGGGCACACGAGTTTGCAGAGAATATCTGAAATTTTTGGTGAAATATTTTTAGAAACAAACAGCGTATTTGGATTTCTTGCAAAAAAATATCCAAATTGAAAAAAACAATTGGTCGAATCGGAGCACGGATGAGGGAGATATCATCGATTTAAAATCATCTCTTCTGTTAGAAAATTTCGCGACAGCGGGACAATTACAATGTGCACGAGCCAAGAATCTACATGCACTGAGGTACAAGATGCATGCAAAGATTTGAGGAGAAAAGCAGAGGTTAGTGACTTGGTGGTTGAGAGGGAGCCTCTCAACATGCAGCTTGAGAAGCAGTCTCAGAAGGTTGTGGAGCAACCACAACTGGAGATGCAGAAGAATCTTTATAGATTTGATGTAGATTGGATTTCTACAGGGCTTCCTACTATTGGGAAGTGTGAGAAAGCCATGAAATTGAAGCTTGAGAGGGAGAAGGATTTTCATGCAGGTAATATTGAACCTCAGGATGTGGAGTAGCCACAAGATGAGGATCATGGAGTGGGAGCAACCACTCATGCAGAGAAGTTGCATGCCAGATGGGCAGAGGGAGTGCATGCAGCTATACCACCAGGTGAGAGGTGGGGCGACATGCATGAGTAAACCCCAGAATAGATTTCTGGGCAGGATTCATTGAGATGGTGTGGATCTCATGAATTGAACCTGGCTACGAGGTGCCCATAGAGTAGCAGTAGCATGATCTATTGGATTGATGCAAGCAGATCAAAGTGACAGTGTCGGATACTGGAGCGCGGTTCAGAGTTGACAGCAAGTGCAAAGTGAATGGGTGCAGAGTTCAAAAATGAAATGGTTCTTGAAGACATGTGTAGTAGTTAAGCAGAAGTCGAAGACTTTGATGATAGATGCATTAGACTGATTGATTTGTTTGGAGCCTTTCAGTTTCGAAAGTGTTGCAGCAAGAGTTGCAGGGCGAATGCATGGAGTTGCATGTCCCATGAAAAGACAATCCTTTCTTGTTGAGAGGGAGTGTTGAAGTTTGCAAAAAGAAATAGTGAAGGAGGAATCCTGAAACATCATCCTTAATCCTAGTTGGAAAATAATCACCTAAACTAGGTGGGGCCCACACAGGTTATTTTTAGGTGTATGTCTATTTTTAGACATGGTGAGCATATTCTATAAGTTGCAGGATGCTATTTGTAGATGGTTGGTAAAATGTGAAAAATAGATGAAATTCTATTTTTAGAAGATTAGGCGAAGTCTATTTATAGATCGTCGATCTAAAAATAGATGCATGTCGATTATTATTAGCTCTTAATAATAATCAGACTCTAAACAACAACTTATTCTCTTGGAGCACTTTATTTCAGTATACAAATTTTTAAAATCAATGGGATGAAGGAATTACACAATTCCTAAGGGTTTACTGGAGTTCATGCATGGAGGACTCAGTTAGAACTGAAGTGGAAAAGTTATGATAGAGTTGGAAGAGTAGTTCATTGAGTTGTATTCAGTTTAACTCAGTTAGACTCAGTTGAGCTAGTTGTATCTAGTCTAATTGAATGATACACTAGTGAGAGTGGAGTGAATTAATTATTTAATTAATTCACAAATAATAACTCATTAATCAACTGAACAATACAGCAGTTAACTATAGTGCATGTCAGATCCAGTGGAGACCCAATGCAAACATAGGTGAAAGGGTGAGATAGACTATTTTTTGTGACCATAGTGATGCATGGATTGCATCTACATATACATTGGAGTTGCCAGTGATAATCATGCAGTCAAGGAGAGTGGGATTGCATCGAATTGGTCTTTGTAATCAGTGTGGATTGCGCAGTGGAGGCAAGCTAGCAGGAGGGCTAAGATTGGTGCTTGGATTTGCAGATTTCTTCTATGTTAGTGTGTGACGATTAATTGTACTAACAGCTTGATGTACTAAGCTTTGTATGAGATTGTTACATGATCTCCATGATACATAATATATGATAGTTGGGGTTTTCAACTTCAGGCTTTCCCGTTAAACAATTGTGTTATGTGCGACTGTTTTTATTTATGCTTCACATGTGTGTGCAATTAATTTTCCACAATAGATTAACAGTGGAATGATTTTGTATCTTGCAAGAAATTAAATATTGTGAGATCAAGGGAATCTAGGACATTTTCATGCTTAATGTATATAATTTCTACATACTAAACCACAAAATTCAGGAATATCATCTACCAAAATATCAATTATCTAGGTAACCTTAGGGTTTGATGATAATCTAATGGAAACAGAATTTGTTTCTCCTAAAACCTCTACTTTTGTCCTATCGAGTTGTACTATATGAATAGGAGAATTTTGAGGAGTTATGTTCAATTTAGCACATACTGATTTCGGTGTGATATTAGAGGAAGCCTCTGAATCAATTAAGAAATTATGGACATTCTTATTAAATATCTCATAGGTCAAGAGGAATGGAGGGGTATGAGAGATAGATCAATCACCTATCATAATAAGATCTGTGGCATCTATTTTAGTTGAAGTAGAAGGAGGTTTACCCATATGATTAGCAGCTTGAACTACTACTAGAGTAGTTAAAGATGAAGCAGGAACTGCATTCAAATCTCTACGTAAAATCTTATTTTGTTTTTTCAATTTAGTAAGTTCATGGATTGAAATATTAGCCCTAGTCTTTTTCATATCTTCCACTATATTATATTCAATGCTGTCAAAGACTACCATTGTCTTTGATGTAGATGGAACATCTGAAGGAGAAGGGTTAGTCTGTGTAGCTTTAGACGTCGACTTCTTGCTTACTGTTGTTTCTTTAGCAGGATTTGAATTTTTCTGTTTTTTATTAGGCTGCATTGCATCATTGGTATTCTTGTGTCTTGTACTAATGGGTAAAGCTTTGTGTTGTTCATCATTTGGTAGGATAAAATCCCACATGGCATTTAGTTCAACTTCTTCTTTGACTTTAGTTTCTTCTTCCTCTATTTTCTCCTTGTCTATGTCTTGATCAAACTCAGAATTAGATATAATGTTGGGCGGCTGAGAAGTAGAAGACTGATTTTTCTTAAAAGGCCTAAAATTCTTCTTTATATTGGAACTTTCAGCAACTTGTTTTTTGATGTCTGCGATTTCATTTGTCATGGTTTTTAGTACTTTCTGGAGACCTTCTACATCGAAAGGATCTTTTGGTGACTTTTTCTTTGAATCATCTTTGAAATATACTTTCTTGGATTTCCTGTCTTCTTGAGAATTCTTATTTTCAAGGGCTATAATATGTTTCTCTACAGACAAATCTTCCTTCATGTTTTTAGCTAATGTAGCTAACTTCTCTCTATCAACAAAAATGGCTATGTTAGATGGGAGAGAAGAAATATACCACTCAATTTGAACCTCAACACCAGGAACTGATGTAGCAGGGATTTTAATGAGTAATTTATTAAATCTAGAATTAAAGTCTTTTATTCTCTCTATTGTTTTAGCATTGATATTTGATAGGTCATTGATGAGTGATGCAATGGTACAGTCAACTCCAAACTTAGCTAAGAATTGTTCTTCAAACATATTCTAGCTAGTTATAGAGCGAGTAGGTAATGAAAAATACCAGGATCCTGCAGATCCTGTAAGATTATATGGAAATAATCTAAATACACAATATTCTTCAGTTACCTCTTCAAATCGATGGCTAACGTATAATTATGGATATGTTCTTCAACTGGGAGACCATCATCTGAATTGAATTTATGTAACCATCTTTCAGGGTATTTAGGAACATAATGAAAAGGAGTAGGCATTTGCACAGCACCTAGATTATTCCATGGTTGTACATTTGGTGGAGGTTGTTGGCCTACCATTGGACCTTGGGTGGAGATTATGAGTGAAGTTTTAGTTGAAGAAGAGGCAGGTTGAGTGCTTGAACTAGTTGAAGGTGTAGTAGTTTGGGTACTAAAACTAGTTGAACTAACATTTATGGTTGGAATAGAAGTTATTGAAATGAGTGGAGGTAATGGAGGTGAATGAGGTGGATTATTAGATAATACCTCGTTGGTGGATGACTCTGAAGCAGTATTATTTATTTTACTTCGAGAAGTATCAATAGGAAATTCAAAAGGAGGGATTCATGTCTTCTGAGTTTCTGATCGAGTTAATATTTGTCTTGGTTTTAAAGAAGATGAAACACTAGTTTCAGATGTTTGAGAAGTTTCAGGAATTTTAGAAGGAATTGATACTCTCTCTAACTTTTCAATCAAATACTGAAAATTTGGGGAGTTATGGTGATAATCTGAAGATAGTATTGGTTAAGTTTCACTAGGAGACTTGGGAGAAGGATGTTCAACTTCATATCTTAAGGATTTAGATCTAGATAATGATATAGAAGTTGAGGGAGATTTAGAGGGAGAGAGACTCTTAGATTGGCTTTTAGATTAATCAAACCTTTTTTCCATTCACGATGGCCCTCCTTCTAGTGCAAAACATGTTGAAGCCTTGGAATTCCATTGCAACAACATGGGGGAAAACCACCCGGTCCGGACCTTAGAGCAAGTCCTTTTCCGTTTGGTGTAGTGGCTTCGACTGGGGATAAGGGGACCAGTTTCCCAATAAGGATAATGAGGGTGTGTTTTTTTATAACATGCAAATGGAAAAATGATTTAATATATCTTATGCGGTGACTAAATATCTAATCAACTGTATACCTGGGAGTATTCATTCCTCAATGTGATCTAGAAAGATATCCTTCAATAATTTTTTTTCCAAAGAAAAAATCGAACTCTTTATATTTATAAAAAGTTAACTGTGTATATACATTTAATAATTTCTTGGGAGAAACAGCCAATTGTTCGTCGTACTAGAGTGGAATCAACAAAAAGAAAAATCATTTTCTGGGCCTCCTCTTTGGAGGAAAACAACCCGAAAAGCAAAAAGTAAATATCATGTTATACACAGCATAAATAAACGGGTTCTCGGGCCTCCTCTTATGAGGAAAAACAGCCCAAATAGGAATGAAACAAACAATATATAGATTTTTATAGAGGATCTTCAGAGGAACTAATCCTCATTCAAGTTTTGTGGATCATACATATAATCATTTTCAGCAACATAAAGTATGAAAAACCAAAAGTAGCTATATAGATAAAAAACAATTGATAACCACTCAAGAAAATGGAGGATGGTTTGAATCCACAGAGCCTTCTGGACCTATTTCTTGTGTCCTCCAGCTGCCTAAATTTTTTTATACACCCTCCTTAGAAAGGAGGTCTGCAACGGCATTCCTTTCCCTGTAAATATGACATAAATCAATGTGAGTAAAATAGTTCTTCAGTAACTAGCATTCTTCAAGGATAGGACGTAAAACATAATTTGAACAAACAAATTCCTTGTTAAACCATTTGATGATGTTGAGTAAGTCCTCAAAAATCTGAATAGCAGGAATATGCAAGTGTGTGAGCCAAAAAAGGAGGAGGTGAAAATATTTTATCTCAGCATAGTTGTTACTTCCTTGACCAAGTCTGATAGAGGCTTCTAGTATTCTTGAATGGTTTAGGTGAATAAAAATTATAGCACCACACTGGTTCACCGGATCTGATGCTCTATCAAAGTAATCCCAAGGGATATCTCCCTTGATTATCTTAGGGATTATGACCCTTTTCTTTGTTGAAGATTCTTGTTCTAGGAGAAGAGAGTAGATGGCTACACCATTCTCAGCGACGATGTGGAAAGGGGTATCTTCATTCCTGAAAATAGCGTGGTTCCTGGCCAACCAAATTCTCCAGGTCATAATCAGAGGGATCAATTTTTATTTTTATTTTTTCAGTCTGGCACCCATTCCACCATGATTGTCAGGCCTCCTTAATCAAAGGACTGACCCATTTTTGTGTGTAACCCACTAGGTTTCGGACCCCTTCCCATGCCTTTTGATTGAAAGTACAGAAAAGAAATAGATGGGCCACCGATTCAGAGTCCTTTTTTCATAGTGGGCATCTCCCTGGCCCCTCCTTCCTTTTTTGTAAATTTTCCCACGAGGGGATCTTGTTTTCCAGTAGGCACCAAAAGAAGAGATGACATTTTGTAGGGTTTTTAAGATTCCAGAAGGGTTTATGCCACCATTCGGCCTCCGCCCATCCTTTCTTCCCCATTGCATGAGAATAACCAGACTTTGGTAAGTATGTGCCTAAGGGCACTAAGCTCCATATGAGGGTGTCTGGTTCCTCTCAGATGCGTACATTCGTTCTAAGAAGCTCATTATTGTATTGCTTACATGTTTCTGCCCAAATTGGATCAAGCTGGATATCATCCTCATTCTTCCAACCCTGCGCTCATATGGACGAGGCTTAAGGCTTTATGGATTGACTGAGGAACATGAGACCATTTTCCATGAGTTGTGCTCTGCAAGCCTCCGGGAGGGAGTAATATCCATTGCAACCGACCCAAAGGTCCAGCCCCAATCTGATCTGCTACCCATTTCCAACCTTCCAGACCATACCTTCCTCTATCAAGTCCATGGCTTCGAGGGTGGCCCATCAAACCACCTACCCACCCTTAGTGGACTTGACAGGATTCCAAACCCAATCAACAATGTCTCCAGGGTCAATGTACTTCCTTCTCATTACTGTGGACCAAAGGGATTCCTTGGTCAATAATGACCATCCCATTTTTCCTGCAAGGGACTTGACAAAGGAGGGAAGCTCCTTTATTCCCCATCCTCTCCATTCTTTTGGATGGGATATTTTCTCCCAAGCCACTTGTTAGACTCCTATACCAATAGGTGTCATTTTTCATGATTGACTTGTTGAACTATGCAATATGTCAAACCTTTTTCTTGTTGCAAAGGTGTTCCATATTTTTCAAAAAATTAGAAAATAAAAAAAATTAAAAAATGTAAAGAGGGTATACCCTAAAAGAAAAATCAAAGGGTGAAAAGAATAAAATTGGCCAAAAAAGTGAAATAAAATGAACCCCACCAAAAGAAAGGCCAAGGAAAGTGTGCAAATCTAAATGCCACTACTATTTCATTTTCTGTAATAAGTAATTGTGTGCAGCTTGTCAAATTTTTGCCACAATTTATGAGGAGTCAAACTGTTTAAACTTGACTCATTCATTTTTAAATTTCATGTTGTAGAATAGAGAATAAAAATCTGACCAAACAGTTTAATCTTGGCATATAAGTAGATAGGTAGAGTTAATAAAAGGTGCTCAACAGTTTAATCTAAGCCCTTGGATGTAATAAGTGTAGACTTAGATAGGTTTGCCATGTAAAAATAAAAAATATTGATAAGGGTTTGCCAGTTTAAGTGCACCCTAATAAAGGAGAGAAAATGGTAGAGTAAAATAGGTAGGGTAGGTAGATGTTGTTACAGAATTACATGTGATGAATGATGGTTTAAATGTGTTCAAATTTACTTTCATCACAAGTACGAAGGCAGATACTACATTGGAAAAAGTTCACAACAGAGCAAACTCAAATTATTAACTTCCCCTCTCATTTCCCTAAACATTTCACTATTTTCCCCTAAGTGCTAAGGTATTTGAAGATTAAAGGGGCTCAAGGCATTTCCTTGACTTTTGGAGGGACCGGACCCTCGGCCCAATAATTGGAAAAGACCTAAGTACTTGAAATTATCCATTATAACATTCATCCACTTCTCAAAAAGCTTTTCCTAAGTAAAATCCCATTTTACTTAGGAAAATCATGCAATATTCCATAAAAATCCTTCAAAATTACTTTTTATTTTGAGTTTAAGTGATGAAGTTATGATAATGCAATTTGCTTTTAAAAATCTTCACTTCCTTGGTTATGTTAAAGTATTTTGAGTTTACCTTGTCCTTTGTCATATTAACTCTAATTTATTTATTAAATCCATATTGAAATAATCTTTTTCCTATAGTATATAACTCCTCCTATCTAAATATCCCAAAAACCTTTGTATTATGATTTTAAGCCAAAGTTAAATAAATCCCACATATCTAAATAAAAATATCCACTTTACAAACCCTTTGGCTAAAATATATCTATATATATCAACCCCGCCCCCTATGGTAAACAAATCATATCGGTTTATTACCATATAATAAAAACATAAGAAAAACGCTTTAAGCATATGTTTTATATGTTTAAAATGGAAAAATAAAACCCGAAGTCTAAATTCAAATCAAACTTCAAAAATTAACCCATTCATTACCCCCCACCGTCATTATACGCGAAGAGGTTAATTAATCATCAGGATTAATTAATAATCTTTCCAGCCAATCGAAATCCTCGCGGAATGATTAATGGATATTAAACGCGTCGGGCCCACTCATTAATTCCTATGCCATCTCCCCGTCCCAAATCACCGTTCGATTTCCCGCTCGGAGATCCACGACCCTCGTTCATTTTTCTGCACATCCTTCGTCCAATAGATAACTTGCGAAATCAAAGCGGTTTTCAAATAGTGTCCCGACCACGTGTCATTCAATTTGTGGAATCGCTGCCGATTCACATAAAACCACCCTCCTCCAAAGGTGGTGCGGAATAAACCTCTTACCATCGTTTCCCCGTGACTCGCCTCCCGTACGCTGACGTCATCCCATAAAATAATAAAATATTCCCCACCCGTTTGACTTTGCCAATAAAACAAAACATTCGCGTCTTTTTCATCATTTTGTACGCCAGAGAAAGAATACGCCTTCCACGCAGAAAAATTCAAATTTCGAATTTGTGAAGTTCGCCAACCTTATCCTTTCAAAGAAGATTTCAGACAAGCCTCTCAGAAGATTATCCGCCATAACCAGTACCTGTTCAAATCACTGTTCATTCAAAGCTTACCCACCAATATCAACCGTTTACCCGTTTAAACACAAACACCCTAGTGTTGCTCATTTTCACCTAATTGTGCAGTAAAACCCTTTGTAACCTAGCTGCACCACCTGAAGCCTTTTTTAACCAATTTGAGCATGGTTTACCTCCCAAAAATCATTCTAGATTCACTCCACAGACATCTCAAAATCAAATGAAACCTTTTCGACCTCCCTTGCAAACCAATGCTTTCTTAACAATTTGTTTTGTTTTACAGGTGATCAGAAGACCACATCCTTGGATAAACAGTCTTAATACTAGTCATAAGACTTGTTTACTCCAAGAGTGTTATCAAATCTATTCAAACAGAGGTTAGAAAGCACAACAGCTAAAGAGTATCAATGGTTAAAGTGTATCAGGTAAAAGTCAGAATGAAAGTTAAAATGAAGTTACAGAGCAGTCAAAGGTAAAAAGTAAAAGTAATTACAGAGGCAGTAAAATAGTAAAAAGAGGAAATGAAAATAATTTCACCAACATTGAAGTTTTTCTAAAGTGAAAGTAAAATAGTCAAAAGAACAAAAAAGTGAAAAGATGAAAAACAAAACAAGAAGGAATATTTTTGCAGAGATTGCATGTTTAAGTCATATTTTTGCAGAAACTATTGTGATCAATCCAAGATGAATTTTGCAAAACTGAAGGATTTTTATGTTCTTAAGAGGACCATATCTAAAAACCTCTCTCACTTTTCTAACAGCTATTATGGTTTTGGAAATAAAAAACAATGATGGAAAGCCCTTTTTGCAGAAAATACCAGTTAAGTCATCATTTTGAAGAGAATATTGTGGTAAATAAAAATTACATCATACAAAATTGAAGGAGGTTTTTGTTCCTAAGAGACATATCTACAACAACCTATCTCACTTTTTTCACAGTGAATTTATAATGAGAGATACATGCACATCTTTACAGGTTATTTTTCAGACTCTGTAAAAATCTGTTTTAAACATATTGTTACAGAGACTAGTGTGCACAGATGGAGAGGAATTTGGGGAAACTGAAAGAGGTTTATCTCACCAACATATTAATATGCAATAACCTCTTTCACTTTTTACATATATATTACGGATTGAGAAATAAAAAGGTCTCATTGGACCCCAAATTTGCAGAATTGTTGGAGCAGAATTGCACAAAGAAATGAAGCAGTTAGTGACTTGGATGCCTTATCATCAACTAAGAGTTGGATAAAATTCGAATTCTCCTCTTTATCATCACCTATCCATACAAAATAGTGCCAAATAGATGTATTAGTTTGAGTGTCCTTTACTTAAGTTCTATTTATGTAAAATAGTTGGAGAGATTTGTGAACCAATTTTGATATTTTTCTCAAGATATTTTAGTTTAGAATTTGTATAAATACCTCACTCTTGGAAGTATTTTGGGTGGATTCTACGACTTTGTTGTGACATTGATGTTTTTGGAATAAAAAGTGTTTGGAGAAATTTATTCGTGGCTTGCTGGATGACGATTTGAAACTCAGGACTTTTTGCAGGATTCATGTGTCGAACTGCAGTTCAATAAGTCTTTCTATCCTATGTCTTAAGTTTTATATCTGTTTATAATATCATTGTGTCCATTTCTGAATAATTGACATAAAAGAATAAATCAGAATTTACTTAATTTTACTCTGATTTCAGTTGTGATTATTCTAAATGTTTTCTTCTAAATTGGTTATAAGCAACGAATTCTTAATTGCTCTTGCTTTGCTAATTTAAACATATTGATTACTATAGTAAAGAATTCTTCATTGCTATTTATTTGTAATCATTTCATTTCTTTCTTTTGAACATGTTGAAAGATTCTTAACTACCTTTCATCCCTTCAAAATCCATTCCATTCACTTTAAATTCTAAAATTGTTCTATGTTTGGCTATCTTGCCCTGCAAAGCCATCTTGTGTGTAGAAGATTAATCCAGTAAAGCCATCCTTTGACTCCATAGCCCAATGGCCTAAAAATATTCAACCTTTCCCTTAGTTGGCAGATTCCACCATTTTCAAACAAACTCTTGGACTTATAACTAGCCTAAAATTTTCTAAGAATAAAGATAAATCATAAAGAGAGAGCCCTCTCTGGATACAGATTGGCTAGATTCTGTATCTGAAGGTTGGTTTGTGGTTACCTCAGGTATACTTTCCTTTTCCACAACTTCAAGGAAAACCTGAGTGATAACACCACCTAAGATAGGGAGTGGTCCTCTTTGGTTCCTTCCCACAAGAATTTATGACATATTTTCCTAACGCGCTCCAAGATCCCCCGCAACATCCAAGAGAGAAGGGCCCAAAAGACAGGTATGGCCATTAGGACAGACTTGATGAGGGTGAGTCTCCCTATTCTGGATAGCCATTTATAGCTCCAACACTTAACCCTTTTTTCGATTATGGCCACCATCCACATCCAGTCAGCTATACGATAAGGTTCCAACTTGAGATGGAACCCAAGGTATCTGAGACTTTCTGAAAATTGCCTGACCACAAACGGGAGGGATTCTATGGCGAATCTGGATTCATCCTCCGATAGTCCCATAACCATGACAGAATATTTTTTATGATTGATTCTCATTCCAGTGGCTTTTAGGAATAGCGCTAGGGATTATTTGAGATATAAGGAGTCCCAGCAATTTCCATTGTTGAAGAGAAGGATATCATATACAAAGAGTAGATGAGTGATTCTGAGATTTGTAGCTACCTCCACACCCCTTATGTCCCCTTTCATTTTAGCATCAAAACTCAATTGGCTTAAACCTTCAGTTGCCAGCAAAAATAGAAGGGGGGAGAGGGGACATCATTGGCAAAGGTCTCTTTCATTTTTTAAAAAGGGGGAAGCATCTCCATTTATCAGAACATCAAAACTAATATCAGTAATACAACCCATCACCCATCGGATAAAGTCATAATGAAAGCCCAGATGGGTGAGCAGGAGTCTAATATAAATTCAACTGATCTTGTCATAAGCCTTTGAGAGGTCAATTTTGATGATCATCCCTTTCCGTCCATGTTTCTTCATACTGTGAAGGACTTCTTGTGCCACCCCTATGGCTTCATGGATCTGTCTTCTTTCTAGGAAACCAAACTTTTCCTTTGAGATATGATTCGATAGTGTTAAACACCATGTTGAAGCACACACATGGTGTATGAGGAAGATGAGCACACACACACAAGAGACTCAACACAATGAAGGATAAGCGTGAGGCTTTCTTATTTTCCATTATAAAAAGATGTACATTTATAGTACAACAAAGCAGACTCTTGCTCTATATTCTGGCTACTGACTTAACAGACTTTTCATATTCCACACCTACCTATGTATTTAGTGTTTCAACATCCCCCTTAATCCGAAGGGGTATGTGTGAGTCCAAGAAAGAGTTGTAATACAAATCGTAAAGTATACATGGCAAGACTTGGGCTGAATCAATCAACAAGTTGGAAAGAGGTGGTTTTAGGATGACCACAAACACCTGAACGCAAAACTTGTTGTGCCTTAATCCTTCAAAATCAAAGACGCTCGAAGGCCGCTAGAGGAATTGTTCATAAAAAGGAGACCTTTCAACCTAAAAGAAGGGGAGTTCACTACCCGTGGTGGTTTTAAAGTTAAAGCGTTCATCAACCAAAGATGATGGTTTTAGGTTATCCACCAACCGAAAATGATGGTTTTAGGTTATCCACCAACCAAAGATGATGGTTTTAGGTTATCCACCAACCGAAGGCATGCTCATGGGTATCCGTATCTCTGGCTACATCTCTGAATCCGGAATGACGAATTGTGGCTCAGGCTCGCTTGAACTGCTGACTACAACTCTGAACATGGAATGAGAGATTGTGGCTCAGGCTCGCTTGATCTGTCGTCGAAGCTTGTACATGACCACTATTTTCCCCCCTGTCAGGGACAAGGTGAGATGATGGCGAAAACTCAACTGCAAGTTTGTTCAATATCCGTGAACAAGTTCTAACATGTGTCGTAAACATCTTCTTGGTCAAAGCCGATGCCTTATTGCCAAGAAGCGATCCATCCAATATGAATCTTTGTTCTTGCAGGAGGCTTGTTTCTGAAGCATCTGTCTGAAGAGTGGGTGTGCCGACCACAGTGCTTGCATGGATGAAGATCAAAACAATGATCTTTCATATGGCCAACTCGATCATAGTGTTGGCATTTTACAATTTGATGTTGTTGTGGAGCAGATTCTAGCGACCAGAATCGCTTGCAGAAGAACCGCATCTAAATATGATGGGCTTTGTGTAGTCTGGAATATGAAAGGACACATCCTTGTCATATCCAAGACCAATTCGGTGCTTGTTGTGGACAAGCTCTTCCCAAGGTCTGATGATGGGCTTGAGAAGTGCAGGTTGAACTGCTGCATCTGCATGTACATCTGCTCTAGTACAAGGAGCTGAATGTGAATCATTTGCAACTTTATCTTCTTTCTTCTGATGAGAGTCCTTCTCAATCTTTTGAACAGAAACAGGTTCAGAATGGTGACTCTTTTGCTGAAGTTCTTCTTGTTGGAGCTGAGATTCCAACTGCAAAAACTCAATCTTTTCGTGTGCATCTAGCAAACAACTCTAAATGTTACATAGAGCATCCTTGCTCATTTTTATCATATCATCAACATTTGAATGAATGAGGTCATTCAACAACATTAATGCCTCATTGATTTTGGCCATTTTCAACAATTTAAGCTCAAAAATGAAAGGGTGTCGGCTTCAACCGAGAATGCACCCGTTTACAATGTGATTCAACAACAAATACAAATGACTCAAGAAATTCTCAAAGTACAAAGTGTACTCCTAAAATGATGGAGGGCAATCAACAATCCAATAGCTCAAATACTAATTGCAACTTTGAATGAAGCAATATCTACTCACAATACAATGTCACCTCAATACAATATCTCTGCAAAAATGTGCAGCAAAAACAATGGCAAGAAGCCTTTGAGGCAGCTGAATTTTCCTTCAAAGAGCTGTTTTGAATGATAGAAAACTTGTCTTCAAATGTGAAATTCTTCAAAAAAATCACCCTTCAAATCAATGCCACAAATCACAATGTAAATCTGCAAATTTCAGTCCATGTGCTCCTCATATGCCATTTTCCATTTTCTGTTGTTCATATCTCTCTTTCCTCTCTCTCTGCTGTTTTTTTTTTTTTTTTTTAATAAATTAATGGGAATAATTAAAAATGGGGAGGGGGGGAATTTAAAAAAGGTGGGAGAAAATTTAATTTAAAAGGGTAGAGGGATTTTTTAAAAATGAGGGAATTTAAAAAGGTGGGAAATTTATTGAAATGGGATGGGAGGGGGCTTATACTAAAATAAATTTAAAAGAAAGGGAAGGTTTTATTAATGAGGAAGGGGGGATATTAAAATATGGGAATTAATTAAATTAAAAAGGAGAGGAGTGGCAAAACTAATAAAAAATGTGGGGGAGGGAATTTTAATTAGGGAATGAGAAATATTATTAAAATATAAAAAATGGAAGGTGGGAATCGAATTAATGGGAATGTTTTAAAAGTTGAATAAAATAAGAATGAGAAAAAAAGAAGAGTCGTATTAAAAATGGTGGGGGTTATTAAAATGGTGGGGGTATTAAAAAATGGCGTTATTTTATTTTGAATGGGCCGAAAGAGATGGGAGTGGCGTAAAAGGAGGGAGCGTTGTTACAGTGGGCGAAGAGTGAGGTATTGTAGAGGAGAGGGCGTGATGAAGTAGGGAGGCCAGAGCTGCGTTGGCAGGTGGGAAAGGGAGAGTAGGGGGGTGGGGAGATGCAGGTGGGGAGGCGTTGAATATACGCAGAGGGTAGAGGAGCGAGGGGGCCGGGGAAAGGTGTGTAGTGTGGGATGGAAGGGTTTAAGCCGAGCGGGAGTGTGTAACGCCGTGGGCAGATCGATGAGTGAGCGCAGGGTTTAGTGGGAGCGCTGGAGTAAGGTAGGCGTGGAGCGGTGGACTTTCGAGCCGAGTGAAAGGAGTTTGCAGAGCACGCGGGGGAGGGTTGAGAGGTAAGGGGGTGGGTTGATAGGTTAGGAGAGAGTGTGCGTTGAAAACCGTGGGAGAGGGGATTCGATGTAGCTTAGGAGATAGCTGAGTAGGAGGGCGCAGAGTAGAGCAGGCCGTGGGCCTAGTTCAGTACTTTTTTTTTTTAATTTTTATTTTTTATATATATTTTTTGTAATGCAGGGTGCATGCAGAGTGGAGTGGCCGGTCGATAAGAGAGAGGGCGGCCGAGTAGAGTAAAATGCAGAGATTTTTTTTTTATTTTTTTTTATTTTTTATTTTTTTTTAAACAGCAGAGTAGAGTAGGAATTCCACTTAAAAACAACAGCAGATTTTTTCTTCGAAATACACAGCAGAATTTTTTCTTCAATTGTATAGCAGAATCTTGTATACTCGGCGGAAAAATTAATTTCTCAGTAGAAAAGAATGAGAATGCAGAATATTCCAGAAGATTTCAGCAGTAAAACCCAGAAATTTTTCCAATAGCCCAGCAGCAGAAGAACCCAGAATTTAGAGAACTCAGAAATCTCAGAAATTTCTTCAAAAAAACCTCTTTAAACTATTTTCCAGCAGCTCCAAAATGGTGCAGAATTTAAAATGCAGAGATTTTTCAATGGAAAAATAAGCAGTGAGAAAACCTTCAGATGCACAAGGCTGCGTCTCCAAACCAATTTCTGAATGCTGCCAAGGATTTTGAATGCTGCGATTTTGAATGTTGTTCCTTCTTAAAGCCAACGCTGCTCTTCTTCAAAACACCCCTGAATGGCGGCAAAAACTCTACTGCAGAAACTCTCTAAATGCTCCAAAAATTATCAACAATTTTGCAGATATACACAGGCCATAGACACAAATGGCTCACTCAATTTGGAGCAGGGCCAGCAATCGCCCGCTCTGATACCATGTTAAACACCATGTTGAAGCACACACATGGTGTATGAGGAAGATGAGCACACACACACAAGAGACTCAAAACAATGAAGGATAAGCGTGAGGCTTTCTTATTTTCCATTATACAAAGATGTACATTTATAGTACAATGGTGTGACTCTTGGTTTCATATTCCAAGGTCACTTGGACTCCATTGTGACTTTTCATATTCCACACCTACCCATGTAGGATTAGGTGTTCCAACAGATAGAATGGGCTTAAGTCTTTCGGAAATGACTTTTGAAATGATTTTACAAAGGCAGTTACAGATGGCTATAGGACGGAAATTGTCAAAAGAATTCGGGGAGTCCATCTTGGGAATGAGGGCGATGAAAGTGGAGTTTCGTGATTCCAGGATTACACCATTTAATATATATGCTTCAACCACCATGGTCAGATCGTCTCTTGTGGTTTCAAAGAAGTGCTAGAAAAATTCCACAGTCCATCCATCTAGGCCTGGACTTTTGTCCCTCTGCACGGCCTTTAATATTCCCTCTACTTCTTCTTTGGTGACCTGATTGTCAAGCAATTTTAGACGTTCTTCATCCAGATAGCCTGAGAAGAGCTAGGCTACCTTGACCAGTTCGGCATTATTGATCTCTCCCGGGGCTTTATATAGTCTACTAAAATGGTTCGATCCCATTTTGGCAAGACCATCGAAGGATGTGACTACACCTTCCTCTTCATCTCTCATTTCCCATATAGTATTGGAGATTTTATGTCCCTTAGTATAGTTATGGAAGAACTTAGTGTTTTCATCCCCAGCAGATAACCAAATTTCCCTACTCTTCAGTCTCCATTCTTCCTCCCTTATGAGCAGGATCTTCCTTCATTTAGCTATGAGCCCTTTGATCACCTCCCTTTTCTCCGGAGTCTCATACCCATCTTCTACAGGATCCTCCAATATTTCTAAATCCTTCCCAATCCAGGATAAACGAGCTTCCTCGTCGACCTTATTTTTCTTAGCCCAGGCCATGCTAGACTTCTTCATTATTTTAAGATTATTCAAGAAAACATTTGTGACATTAAAAGGTTCATCAGGGGAGTGAGGAATCCAGGATTTTTTGAAAAGGGAATTAAAAGACTCCTCCTGCAGCCAACTTGAATTAAATTTAAAAGGGGCACCTGGCTTAGTGGTTCTTCCTCTAAGCATGATAAGAATGGGATGATGATCTGAGTCCTTCCCTTCCCCAATCCATTGTCTGAGCATCAGGACATTGTCCATTAGATCATCCTTGATCAGAAAATGATCTAATCTCTTAGCGACCCTGTCTTCCTCGGCTCTCTTGTTTCTCCACGAAGGTTTCAATTTTAAGGGATTTAGGTCCAGGAGGCTAGCTTCACAAATCCAGGAGGAGAACAAGTCCGACAGATGGTCGGGATGATCATTCAGACCTAAGATTCTAAAATACCAATGGAAAAATTCAAATCCCCTCTTAGGATGAGGTTTGAGGCCAATCAGAAAACCTCCTTGTCCTGGCAAGGTCCGTAAATTTTCATAAGGGTGAAGTTTTGTCCCAGATCGGGGGAAAAACACTCGATGGCTAATACCAGATCTAATCCCCAATAATTTAAAAGTTTTAACTTCCCATATTTGAAGCCAATGGCTAGGCCACTAGATCTCTCTTTGGCATCGAGGCCTAAGAATGTCCAGCCAGGACATAGTTTTTCTTAATAAAATTGGACATCATCACTAACCCCCAGATTTTCCTGCAGCATGATGACATCGGGCTTGTAGAAATCAAACAAGGACTTGAGCTCTAGTTTTTTGGGTTTACTAGCCAACCCACGACAATTGTAGGATAGAATAATCATTATTTAACCGAGCCTATGGTTTGCGCTGCTCTAAACACCCCTGTTAGACTATGTTGTTCTCTGTCTACAATATCCAGCATGGCTTTCACCTGCGCTTTTGAAAGGTTTAATTTCCTCCCCCTTTGTTTTGGCTCAGGAGGGGGGTCGCTCGAAATGCCCAGGCCCCCGAACATAGCCAAAAGAGAGTCCAGGCGATCTCAAGGATGGAGGTTATAAGGGCTATGCTCAATAGCTATGGGAGGGAGTGGAAGGAACTAGGAAGGGCTCGAGGAAAATGAGGGACTCAAACAGGGAAGGGAAATAATGGTACTATCCAAGGGAAGACAGGGTTGAGGTTCAACAGACTATGTAAACACCAAATGTGAAGGCCTGGAGGGACCAGGCTCTGATTCATATGCTAGAATTTCAAAGACATAAACAAAAAAAGAGTTGGGGGGTTGAGAGAGGGTACCCTCAAGTCCTTCCACGGCCCTAGTCACCAAGTCCAGCTTGGTTGGAGCTTGTTCTAGGGCTACCTCCATATTAATCTCTATGAGGTTCCTTGTCTCCCACATCGAGTGTTGAAGTTCTTGCTTCTAATTAAGATCATGAAATTTCTCCTCAGACCCACCCTCTGAATCCACCTCCTTGATTTCCTTGATTTGTTTCTCCTCTGCAGCAAGAGGGTGAAGGTCCTTATTCTTCTTTTTATTAGGCCTTTTGCACATAGGAAGGAGGCACTACTTTTCCATGTGTCCATAAGTGTGGCATATGTGACACCTAATGGGCAACTGTTCGTATTTCAAAGCTTGAATAAAAGACCAGTTTCTGTAATGTAACTAAATGGCTTCAAAAATACCTTCTCAGGGATTAAGATGGACCAGGATTCTAGGCACACTGTATTCCCTAGTCTAAGTGAAAGACATGCCTGCCTCCAGGAAGACCCCTATCTCATTCCCAATGTTTCTAAAAATGTTCGATGTCCACAACTGATGTGGAAGGCCCTGTAGTCTAACCCAGATGGGAAGGTCGGCCACCTTCTCCCTTTGAGCATCGAAGAGGGTTGTCCAGGGTTTGAAGATAATCGGGGTGAGCCCGAAGCACCGTTTTTGTTCTAAGACCCAATTTTTCGATTCTTCTCCTTTGGATTTCACCATGAACCACCCATTTGTGAGGTTGAGAACCTTGAAGCAAGGGTTTGGGGCCATCTTCTAGGCTTTCGTAGCCCATTCCTTTATGTAACTTGCCAAAAAAAAATTCCCATTTTCTCTTCCCACCAAAGTTAGTTCATCAGTCTTCATAACTTCATCAATCATCACTTCCATCCCCAATCTTAGATTTGCAATTTCGTCTTTCTGCCTGACTCCTTTTGTCTTATGCCTTTGGCCACGAGAGGTGTTTGAATCCCTGGTGCTATCTAAATTAAAGGGCGTGGAGTAGGGAGGAAGGAGCTCCTCGGGGTCTCAAAGATCCATCAGTGGCACTTCTTTTTGGGCAGGGCCTTCCAATCCATTCACCACCAAAGGGGGTGCGTGACCTTGAGAAGTTTCCGGAAAAATGTTCTGCCCATTTGTGCATTACAATGAGGACACCTACCCTCTGGCCTTGTGGGGATTTTCTATATCCTCAGCCAAATGACTGTCACAAGGTAGATCAGTCGACTTTGAGCTTCTACCTTCTGAGATTTCTTCGGCGATGTGAACCCAACCTGTTTCCCTAAGGAAGTGTTGCAATCAGTTCTCCCCCGCAGTCATGAAAGGAAGATTAGGACTTTTTCCATGATCAGCATTCACTTTCACGCTGAGAGACCCTCTTCAGAAGTTTCCTGAACCCCATTGTATGCCATTGGAAAAATTCCAAGTTGCACTCCTGCTAGAGAAACTAAAAATAATATCCTCCAATCCTCCCATTTTGCGATAAGGGCACTACAGCTCTTGGATCCTTTGAAAACCCCTATATGTCTGATTTTTTTCCTTTGACCCTAAAGGAGCACCCATAATTTCTGCTGAGGTGATTGACAGTTGCTTCTTCACCTTCACCGCCTCGCAACAGAGCCCTAGGCATCTATCTGACGATTCATTGACCCCCCAGTCCATTCTCGAGCCTCCAGACATGTAGGCTTCCTTCCCAACTGGCCCAATGAAATCCAGTATGTTCTGGTCGGTTATCTCTTTCCCCCACCTAGATATCATGTCCTCCAGCTTAGGGTCTATCTCCACTTTATCCGAACCTTTTACCATTGTACCCTTCTTTATCTGTCAATAGCACCAAACTTTGGCTCCAACCCTACCCCGACCAAGACAACCCTTCAGAAAGAGGTTTAAACCTCATTTTACCCTGCCCTCCTTTGGGGATCAATAACAAACCCCAACCTCCCTCCCTTCCAAGGCGGTGATAAACCTTTAACGGCGACAGGGTAAACCCGTTTGGTAAAATTACAAAGAAAAACCCTAAAATTTATTAGGGACAAACCCACCCTAACCAGTATGTGGTAAAAATAGAGGAGAAAATAGAAAACTGGAAACTGAGCAAGTGGGGAGTCACTAGTCGATTAACTCCTTTCGCTGTGATCCTGAAGGTGTGATGGAAACCTCCATCTGTCAAGCCACATGCTGACCTCATGCCCCGTACCAGGGGAGGCTATAAAGGCCCACGCCCTCAACGTGTGTCTTCTTCCACGATTGACGTGTCCCACTTCTACCTGAGGTCCCCTCATGATTGCAGGAACAATAGGTCTAGGCCTAGGTGGACTCCATTTTCGAGGGTGGAAGCTTTCGGCCAACAATGTAATGCTCCTTTTTCGGGACTGCTCATGAAACATGCATCAAAAATGCATTTCCAGCAACATATGCAATAAAACACTAAAATGGACCCTTGGATCCCATAAAATAATCAATATACAATCTAAATCCAAGATTAGAGCTGAAACAAAGCAAACTAGGTGGGTTAAACAGATCTCCCACACCTAGGACTACCAAAAAGTGCTAAAACCCTAAGACTGCAAAATGTCGGAGCAGCTTCTCAAGGGACTGCGCAGTCTAAGAGAGGTTTTACACATAAAATCGTAGGATAAAAATAGATCTACTCATGTATTGATAAATAATGTTTAATAACAGATATCTAATCTCCTTATCCAAAATACAAAAGAAACCGGCAAGGGTTTCTTGTCAAACACTCTGCATACAAAGTGGGATATTTAGTAATTTACCGAATCACCACTGTAACACTGAATTACATGAGCGTACAAGGCTAGAAATATGTTTGATCTGATGTAGATCCCTCAAGGTCTTCTTCCCATGAAAGGATGAATGTTGTGAAACCAGCTCCAAAAAGAGAAGAAAAGAGATATCAACGCCTTAGAAATAAGCCACTTCAAAGGGGCAACCTCCAATACATTACATGAATGAAAAATTCTTGGATGATTCAAATTAAAAAACCTCATTTCTATATATAGGAGTCCATGGGGCCACAATGTAATCCTAGTGGGTCGCAATGTAATCCTAGCCAACCTAACAATAATAATTTAAGGGCACAATAATAACAATATGGGGGTTACAAGGGTACAATAATAACAATAAGGGGGTTACACTCAGAACAATAAGGGACTATACTAGTAATATAGGGACCTAACATGCCCCTCTCCTTCAAAAAAGTGTTGTCCTCAACGCTTGAGTAGCTCTAGGTGCTTCCGTATAAAATTCTCATCCTCCCATGTAGAATCTTCAGTGGGTAAATTCTTCCACTTGATGACATACTCTGAAATTGATCGATTACGTAGGTGTCGAGTTCTTGTTTCCGTGACCGCTTCAGGTTCCAAAATGATCTTTCTTTCCTCATCAATTTCTGGAAATATTGTTTGAACTGGAAGATTTTCACCTATAACCTTATTTAAGCATGAACCATGGAAAATTGGATGCACTCGTGAAGAAGCAGGAAGCTCCAATTTGTATGCCATAATACCAATATTTTGCAACACCTTGTAAGGACAATAGTACTTTGGCGATAATTTATTATCCTTCTTAGCTTACTTGAGGGACATTTGTTTGTATGGTTGTAGCCGTAAAAATACCCAGTCTCCTACATCAAAACTTCTCTCGTTGCGATGTTGATCTACCTGTTGTTTCATTCGATTTTGTGCCAAATTCAGGTTGTCCTTTAAGAGTTGGAGAACTTCTTGTTGATGCTCGATGTGATCTTCCACTGCTTGAACCTTCGAATTTTCTCTTAAATATGATGTGATGGATGGTGGATGATATCCATAAAGTGCCATAAATTGGGTCATTTTTGCTACAGTATGGAAGGAAGTGTTATACCACCATTCAACAAGAGGTAACCACTTGACCCATTGTGTTTGTTTATCAGATACAAAACAACGAAGATATCCTTCCAAACATTTATTTACTATCTCAGTTTGACCATCAGATTGAGGATGATAAGATGAGCTATGAGCTAATTGAGTACCCAAACAAGAAAATAACTCCGTCCAAAAATTTCCAGTAAAAATGGGATCTCTGTCCCTCACAATAACCCTTGGGCTTCCATGTAGCTTTTGAATTCTGTCCATAAATGTAGTAGCAACTGTACTTGCTTTAAATGGATCAGATAATGCACAAAAGTGTGCATACTTGGTAAGTCTATCAACTACCACCATGATGACACTCTTTCCTTCGGACTTAGGTAAACCTGTGATAAAATCCATTGAAATCTCCTCCCAACGTTGACTTGGAATGGATAAAGGTTGTAGAAGACCAGGGGTCTTAATTGTCTCAAATTGATTCTGCTGGCAAACCAAGCATTCCGCCACAAACTTTTGAATATCAGATTTAAGGCCATCCCAAAAAAATTCTTTCTTCACCCTGTGGTAAGTTTTTAAAAATCCTGAGTGTCCTCCTAAAGGAGAAGTGTGCAATTCCAAAAGAATCATTTGTTTTAGTTGGGAATTCTTACAAAGATATAAGCGATCTTTGTACCATAAGGAATCATTTTTCCAACTAAATGTATCAGATGTACTAGGATCTTGCTACAACTTTTAAATGAGTGTCCATACATCTGTGTCCTTCTTCCATTCATCTCTTGCTTCAGTTATCCAATCTGGTTGGATAATAGAAATGGCACAAAGAAATGCTTCCACCTCTTCATTCTTTCTTGAGAGTGCATCTGCAACAACATTAAGCTTTCCTTTTTTGTAGATTATTTCAAAGTCATAACCCAACATCTTTGTGACCTATTTTTGCTGCTCTTCTGAAGATAGTCTTTGTTCCAAAAAGTGTTTAAGACTATCATGATCATTTTTTACCTTGAAGTGTCTTCCCATTAGGTAAGTTCTCCATTTCTTTAGTGCATGCAGTATTGCTAACATTTCCTTCTCATAAATAGGTTTCTGTAAATACTTTCCTTCGATTGGACGACTTTCAAAAGTAATTGGTTTCTTCTTGCATTAAAACAACACCAATTCCATTTGCTGAGGCATCACATTCCACAATAAAGGTTTTTGTGAAGTTTGGTGTAGCTAAGACTGGTGCTAGGCACATTGCCTCTTTAAGATGTTCAAAGGCCTTAGTTGCTTCAGGAGTCCATGAAAATGCATCTTTCTTCAATAATGTTGTTAGAGGTGCTGCTATTCTCCCACAATTCTTAACAAACTTTCGATAATACCCTATTAACCCGAGAAATCCTCGCAACTGCTTTATGGTTGTAGGGACTTTCCATTCCTTAATGGCTTTAATTTTGTTAGGGTCTACCTTAACAACCTCATGAGATACAATATGACCCAGATATTCCACCTCTTGTAATCCAAATAAACATTTGAATGTTTTTGCATATAATTGATTCTCCTGCAATAGTTTGAGCACCCTGTCAACATGTTGGACAAGATCCTTCCAAGACCTGTTGTAGATTAGTATATCATCAAAAAATACTACCAAAAATTTTCTAAGGAAGGGTTTGAAAATGGAATTCATCAACCCTTGAAATGTAGAAGGTGCATTGGTAAGGCCAAAAGGCATGACCAAAAATTCATAATGACCCTCATGAGTTTGAAATGTTGTTTTTAGAATATCTTTAGTCTTCAGTCTAATTTGATGATATCCTGAACGAAGATCCAACTTGGTAAAATAATTTGCTCCATGTAATTCATCAAATAATTCATCAATCACAGGAATGGGAAATTTATCTTTAATGGTGAGCTTATTGAGCTCCCTATAATCCGGACACATTCGCCATGATCCATCCTTCTTGTGTACCAATACTACAGGAGCAGAGAAAGAACTTTGACTAGGTTGAATTATACCCGCCTCTAACATTTCTGCAATCATACATTCAATTTTGCTCTTTTGGAAGTAAGGATATCTATAAGGCCTGATGTTTGGAGGAACACTTCCTGGAATCAAATGAATAGCATGATCATGATCACGAATAGGTGGGAGTCCTTTGGGAGTTTCAAACACCTTGGAATGACTGTCCAAGACTTGTTGGAGATCTGCAGAAATAGATGATTTTGATGTTGGAACTTCTAGTGAGCATAATTGTGCAATTACGCCTCGCTGTTCTTTTTTTAGAAGCTTTGTCATGACATTAGAGCTTATTATCCTTCCTGGCTTCCCCGCAATACCTCGTAATTCGACTTCCTTTCCTTCTGAAAAAAATTTCAAGAAAAGTTCTTGAAAATTAAAAGCTACCATCCCCAAAGATTGTAACCATTGTACTCCTAGTACAACATCAACACCTAACATAGGAATGGAAAGCATTGGACTATTCAATACATATTCCCCCATGGTTAGCTTGATATTATGGCATTTTCCAAATCAATTTATAGTTCCTCCATTTGCAACCATCACTTGACATTCTGGTGCTGGGTATAGGAAACAATTCAATTCCTTGGCTACCTTACAATGAATAAAATTATGGGTACTACATGAATCAATCAACACTATTACCTTTTTCTTCTTGATATGTCCTTCTATCTTGAGAGTTTGAGGAGTGGTAATTCCTGCCAATGCATTACATGATATGGTCGGACTCATTTCTTCCTCTTCTAGGGCTGGTTCCTGGTGTATATCCTCTTCTTATTCATTTTCTTCTTCCTCTTCACAATCTATGTAAAATAATTTCTTCTCAGCACACTTATGACCTTTAGTGTATTTTCTATCACAACTGTAGCAAAGCCCTTTTGCTCTTTTTTCTTCCAATTGTTGTGGTGTCAACCTTGTAGGTTGTGGAAATCTAGGAGTAGCAATACTTCCCTCTTTATAGAAGTGAGTGGTAGGCTTCCTTGTCGCCATAATTTTACATTCAATTTTTCTTGCCAACCTGAATGCCTTCTCCAATGAATCAGGTTCCAAAATGTGAACTTCATGTTGGATGTTATTCTTTAAAGTACCTATGAAGAGATCAATCCTATGTTCCTCTGGAATATCAGTTACCCTTATATTCAATTTTTGGAAGTCCTCAATGTGCTCCCCCATTAAACCCTTTTGTTTGAGATTTATCAATTGGCTAAAGAAGGTGTTGCTCTTTGTATCCTCATAATGTGCTATCATTTCCTCCATAAAAATTGACCAAGTGACAACTTTTTTACGGGAGAAAAGCCATCGATATCATACAAATGTATTTTGTTCTAAATGTAAAGTTGCAATGCGTACCTTTTGTGTGTTTTGCATATTATGGAGATCAAAATATTGCTCCATATGTAGTATCCATTTTACAATATCCTTTCCATCAAACTTCCTCATATCCATTTTTGGAATATGGTAGTTCTTCCCACCAACATTAGATTTTATGAAATCACGATTAACATTTATTTTGTTCTCATCATGAGTTTCCTCTACTATCTTTTCGCCATTAGGGAACATTTCTTGTATCAAATTTTTCAAACCTTCCATGTCTGCTTTTAGATCATTCTTCATGTTTTCCAATTTCTCATCGATCTTAGCTTCCATGTCATCAATATTAGATTCCATGCCAGCTTCCATGCCATCTATCTTAGATTCCTTGCCATCTATGCCATTCTTCAAACCATCCATATTAGATTCCATGCCTTTCTTCAAAACTTCCATGTCATTTTTTGTTGCTCTTTGTGAGAGCGAAATTTGTTGCACTTGCTCTTGTAATTTTGATATGTCATGTTGCCATTCTTCGTCTTCATGAGTCATAGTAGAGCTTTCTAAAGGCTTAATGGGTGTTGAATTCTTTTTAGGGGCCACTTTAGAATCCAATATTGATATATATTCTACAATATGCCCTTGGAATCAATTCAACTTGATTCTTCAAACAAGACTTATGCAATTCGGAAAAAAAAAAAAAAAAAACACACCTTTTACTTGCTTTTGAGAATCTCGATATTGAAATTGAATTATCTCTATAATTTTGGATCCTCAATATCTAAAATTCAGCTCTGTAGTAGCCCTCTGAAGCTTCTTTCAAATTCCATAGGTCTAATCTGATTTGGATTCTTCAAGGCAAAGTTATGTCGAATCTCCCACAATTACCCAATTTTGGATTGGTTCAGTAGAGTGAACTTGTACGACTTTCCACATGTCACTGTTTCCTCCTTTGGATCTAAAATTGATAGACCGAAAACTAAAGTTCGTTTACTTGCGGCCACTTTTTACAGCATTCCAATCCGATGCTCAGACAGAGATCTATGAAGATTTTCCCATGATCACCTCTTTGATATGAAATTCAGAAGCCTCAAAAGGCCCTAACTTCCACAGATCATATCTCCGAAAATATTGTGAACCAATAACTGAAATTTTTCAACGATGTTCCTCAAGATTGTGCCTTCGCACTCTAAAAATTTCAGCTTCTGAACCTTCATAGAAACAAATTTATTACAAAAATACCACGATGACCTGTTTAGGTTAAATTCAGGAGCCTGCAAAATGACCTAACTTGCATAGATCATATCTCCAAAAATATTGCGAACCAAGCTCTAAAATTTTGCGACGATATTCCTCAGGATTTTGGCTTCACGCTCTAAAAATTTTAGATTCTGAACCTTTGTAGAAAAAATTTATAGCGAAAATTCCACGATGACCTGTTTGGAGCAGCGAAACCCTAGAATCTCAAAGCTCTAATACCAAATGTTGTGAAACCAGCTCCAAAAAGAGAAGACAAGAGATATCAACGCCTTAGAAATAAGCCACTTCGAGGGGGAAACCTCCAATACATTACATGAATGAACAATTCTTCGATGATTCAAATTACAAAACCTCCTTTCTATATATAGGAGTCCATGGGGCCACAATGTAATCCTAGCCGACCTAACAATAATAATTTAAGGGCACAATAATAACAATATGGGGGTTACAATGGTACAATAATAAAAATAAGGGGGTTACACTAACAACAATAAGGGACTATACTAGTAATATAGGGACCTAACAATGAACCTCTCAATCACAAGGAAACTCAGCAACGGAGCCACCAAACCATGCAATGAACATTGCCTCCAAAATAACGCATTCCATAGCAAAAACAGCGTTGGGAATGTATGGTAAATGCGTGGTCTGATACCACAGATCTGAAATAAGCTCTGGAGCTCTCCAAACAGATCTCTCAATTGAAGGAAACCTTCCTCCAATGAGAAACTACCTCATAAGCTAGGATTCCAATACCTTCCACTGCTGCATCCAACAACACTGCACAATCTCTAGAAAATTTGTGCTAATGAAGATGGTTGAAGCTTGGCCTAAAAACCTGATGTAAAATGATGAATTCAAACTCTCCCAATGTGGCTCCTCAAAGGAAAGAGGTGGGATTCCCACCCAGAAACACCCAATGCTAAACAGCACTGCAGCTTTGCTAAGCAGCAAAGCAACAACAATTCTTGGCAGACAAGAATAATAATCTACAACATGAAGAATAATGCTGCCATCCTCTTCCTTATATAATACATGAGTTTTCTTTCCCTTGGCCCCACTCAATTAGGTTACTTCTAACCCAAGTTACATCTCCCTCCAAAATTGTGTTATTCATCGTTGGATTCCTCCTCCACTAAAACTGCGCTGTTGACTTAGTGAAAGCAGCTTGAATTTAACCATGTTCACACATGGAGGTGTATTATTGAGCTATAAAGAGTGTCCCCTTTCAAATTTTGAGTGTTTTATTCCTCCTTAGGATACTTATGGGCTTTTCCTCCCATTTATTCACTGACTAGAGCTGCTGCTAACTCTAATGCTCCATTTAGCTTGGAGGCTAAAATTTTGGAACATTACAGTCCTCCCCTCCAAAATATTTGCTTGTCCTCAAGAAAATGCATAATGAGAACAAAATTTCTCCCCTCTTCCTCATGTGGCCTCCATCAATAGCCTCCATCACTGCATCAAGAGAATTTTCAAATATACTATCATCCAATGCTTCCTCCCAAGTGTGCAAAACCAAAGAGTGTGCATCAATCAAAGGTGGAAAGTGTGAATGGAAATCTGCTAACTGTCTCATGGCCTCCAAAAAGTAGGAGTGATGACCAACATGGTGAATGAGTGCTTCCCTCACCCATGCTATCGTCCAAATGAAGTGAGTCACCCTCCAACATGGTAACTCATGAAAAGTCTCCTCCACCTTGTGCTCCTGAAATGTAGGTGGGCTGAATGAATGTACATGATTGGCAAGAGGGCCTATCCCATGTTGTCCTCCTCTACACTCATGATAAGTGTAGAGGGAATGCTGATCTTGGGCTAAAACATGAAGGCCCTCCAATGACAAGAAGAAGATTGAGCCTCCAAGGACTCTTCCTCCAAAATCATGAGACATGCCAACCCAAACCATCCCATTCAAGATGAATGGCACATCATCACCACATGGCATCCAAATCAGAAAATGGTTGAAGGTTATGTGCAAGTTTGGATGATACATATTGTCTCTCTAGTGGATGCAGCATAGTTCTCTCAACTGCTGATTCAGAGTATCAAGTGGCAAGTTGTCCTTCATGGAATTTCCAGCTATGTATGTTAGCTTATCTACTATAAAGTAGTAAGCAGCAATATAGATCAGTTATATACAATCAAAACAATACAATACTTGCCCCAATTCATGTAGAGATGGGTTATCAATAATAAAATATTTGGCCCTAAAGTGACCATGAAACCCATAAATAATCTTGCTCTCATGTAGAGAAATGCACTGTTTACATATGGAGAGAAGGTACAAATACTCAATAGAGTAATCAAAAAGCACATAAATGTCTTTCTTACCATGCATCATGTGTGAGCTGAAATTGAGGTCCATGTATAAGCTCCCCCATGAGGATTCCCTCACAAAAATATGCAAGTAGAAGGGATACACAGACTCTTTGAAACACTCCATCAATAAGAACACACTCCCCTGTGACAGCGTTGTAGCCCTGAAGAATAAGGATCCATGACTTCTCCCTTTGACATTCCACATGCCAAAGCCATCCACCATCATGCTGCTATGTGAGAAGATCATATTCTGATATGGAAGTTTCTCATGATCCTCCAATACTGAAGGGTAGCCTCCTTGCACCATGAATGTGCCTTTCTTCTCTTCAGAAATATCATGAAAATTATGGGAAGAATTATTCCCATACTCTCCCAAGTGCAACCATAGCAACAACAACCTTTGTTGCTGCCTCATCTCTCCCTCATACAAGCCATAGAGTAAGATCATGAAGGTCAACTTGTATGATGTCCCATACCAACAAGTCTTCTGTTGCTCTATCATATGGGTGCCATGACATCCAATTGGTTCTTCTCTCCATACAAAGCTTCCCTTGAAAAAAAACACATCAGCAATACATGGAAGTAAGATACAATAAAAAAAAGTTTCCAAATGACAACCAGAGAGTGAATCATGGTCCCTCTCATGGAACCAGTGCAGTGCATCCTTGGCCTACATCAAAATAAGAAATAACAAGTTCTTTTCCAGCCACTTTTTTGCTGCCATAGTCATCTCACAAGATGGAAACATGAAGTTACAATATGGTGTCATTGGTGCACACCAAGAAACATATGGCTTTCTCCATGGCTCATCAAAAAGATAGCCAAGATCAATGCTACAAGAAGCTGCAAGTACATAATCATACAATATGCAAGAAGAAATATTTCTTCTTGTTACATCATTATGCTCAAATAAGGGAAAGAAGTAAAATACAAAACATGAAATGATACCTCCTCCAATATGTACTTGAGGTCTTCAGCTGAAATGGCTCAACTGGAAATTCTCCCTCACTCCCAATGAGTAGGAAGGCGGCTGTGACATCCTCTCTATCACCATCCGAGCTATGCATCTCTCCATATGCTGATATATGTCCTATTGGATGCCCTCCCAAGTGAACTCCTCCATCAAATGGAAATATGCATTAAAGTGCATAGTAGAGAAGTCCTCATGTGCTGCATGTAGCAGCTTATCCTTAAGACTAGAGGATCTATTCAAGAAGATCTTGCCATAGGAATATATGACCACATCATCCACCATGTATCTTTCATCTCCATCCGAGTCATCAAGAATGATGCATGCACCAAGAACCTTGGAGTACTCTACCAAAAGCTGAGATCTCCAATAAGGATCAATCCTCCTCAAAGACAGTGTTGGTGATCTAGCATGTGAAGCTCTCCTCATGTTGTTGTCTGCTACTTTGACATCCCCCATGCCAAAGTCTTCCTCCAAACTCTTCACCTCTCCAAAATCCAAGAGTGGTGAATCCAAAGACAAGATGTCTTCCATCAACTCTAGATCAGGTGGCCTCCCAGGTGGAATGCCTCCATGTAGTGAGACATCAATGTCAAGAGTAGATTTCTCATGTGATTGGGAAACCTTGCCCCTCCCCTTACAGTGCAAATAAGTCTGCCTTTTTCTTGCAATGGCTCTCTGAAATAGATAAGGGTGTGTACCTCTCATCAAATGATGCTGCTCTTCCTCCCTTCCTCCTCCTTCCAGCTACAATGCTGCACAATCATGCTACTCACTGATTGTGCTTGGACCTCCATGTATGAGATCCTGGGGAACTTCTTGAAAAAGCACAAGAATACCTCCTATTGGATCATGTGCTCCTCCCTCCTCTGCATGAGGCACTGGATGTGCTCTAGATGTGACAGCGTTGTTGCCCTCATCTCTCTCAATGTGTGTGGGCAACACCTCAACAATTGGATCCTCTTATGAAAAAGAGATCCCTATTCCCTCTTGTTCAAGAATATGAACTGGAGGCTCTGCTTTCGGCAATGTGTAATGCAATATTTTTGCTTCTCCCATGGTTTTCTGAAGTGGAGTTCCCTTCATCACATGCAAGGGTTTTTTTTTCTCAAGTTTTTCTTGCTCATGTGCCTTAGGGAGTTTTTCACCAAACCTTCCCATCAAAGTTTCTATGAATCTTGCATAAGAGGAAGTGTTTGCATTTTTTAAAGAACAAGACCCAAAAATCCACCATGCATGAGCCTTACCTCTAAAATGCAGTGCTGCAACTCTGATGGCTTCATCTCCGGAAATATGGTGCAGATGCAAATAGGAGTCTAGCTCCTTCACCCAAGCTCCAGATGAACATGTAGGTGATCTGGAAAAAGTAGATAGAAGAAATCTATCTGCATCTTGCTGCTTGCTCTTCTCCACCTAGATCTTGAAAAACCCCTGGAAATCAGTATGATCTCTAAACCTCTCAGCTTGAGATTCATACTACTGCAACAAATCACTAAGAGTTCTCCTCTTAAGCATTTTTCCTCCTCCCATCCATCTCAAGATAGCTTTGTGCACTTGCCTACGTTGTGCATCATGGAGTGTAGTTTCATGCTCACACTCACCATGTGAAAATATAGATTCAGCTTCAGATTCAATCTCCTTTGGAGATCCCATCTCCAATCTCATTTTCTTCAGCTCTCCTTGAAAGCTCTGCATAGATTTTGGAAGAAGCTTTGTAAGCTTGTCTTCCTTTATTTTTGCACATACTAAAGCTTTCTAGCTTCTGTCCATATCTCCTTCTTCTGATAGCTGGATCTCACAGGCTGAGCCAGAGATCATGTTTTGATACCACTTTAATGTTCCTTTTTCGGGACTGCTCATGAAACATGCATCAAAAACGCATTTCCAGCAGCATATGCAATAAAAAATTGAAATGGACCATTGGATCCCATAAAATAATCAATATAAAATCTAAATCCAAGATTAGAGCTGAAAAAAGGCAAACTAGGTGGGTTAAACAGATCTCCCACACCTAGGATTGCCAAAAAGTACTAAAACCCCAAGACTGCAAAATGTCGGAGCAGCTGCTCAAGGGACTGCGCAGTCTAAGAGAGGTTTTACACATAAAATCATATGAGAACAATATATCTACTCATGTATTGATAAATAATGTTGAAGAACAGAGATCTAAGCTCCTTATACAAAATACAAAAGAAACCAGCAAGGGTTTCTTGTCAAACACTCTACATACAAAGTGGGATATTAAGTAATTTACTGAATAACCATTGCAACACTGAATTACATGAGTGTACAAGGCTAGAAAGATGTCTGATCTAATGTAGATCCCTCAAGGACTTCCTCCCATGATAGTAGAATTGAAAACTGCGTCAATTAAAGGAACCCATTCAATGGAAAATTTAGTGGTATCAAGTGTAGAAAATAATCTACGCAACATTCATGCTACAAAACAGTAAGGTGATGGTAATTGTGCTATTGGGTACATACCAAGTTTTTCCCGCTTTAACTTGCCTTGCTCTTCCTTCCATCCTTTCAACACCTTCATTAGATCTTGATTCTTTTTTGTAAAGCTTTTCAGGAAAGCTTTATCATAAATCTTTTGTGGCATAGGTAGATGATACATTGTTCACAAATCCTTGCCGTTGAATGAACCCATGTTCTCCAGTTTGTAATTATTGAATGTCCTATCTGCTATATTGATATTTCCAATAACCCATTTTATCATATCATTGTATGGTAAGTTCTTTAGCCTTGCAACTATCCTATGTAGAAATGAACATGTAACTTCGAAGTAAGAAGGTTCTGGTGAAACAACATAATCCATCGTTGCTACTTTCTTTAATTCTCTTGGATTTTCTCCTTCAAACATATTATACACTTCTTCCCATGAAGAATTTCCAGTGTCCTTAATGCACGTAGTGTCTGAAAATAGTGGAGGGATGTTTGAAACTTCAGCAGTGGATGCTTGGGAAACTAATTTTCCTTTCTTTGTCATTTCTGTAGATATCACTTCCTTAGGTAGTTCCTGAATTCAAGCAAGACAAGTAAATTCAGATTTGAGATGAGGAGGGAAAAGGATAGAGAATAGAGTTAAATCAACATAAATCAAAATTCGACGCTTTAATTTAAAACACGCTTTAAGAAAGATATCGATCTTTTTGAATCCTGTACCCATTGAATGTCGTTAATAACACTTTAGTCATTCATCAAATCTCTTACATTCCTTACACAATATTTCCAATCCAACGATCTAAATCATCAGATCTTATAACAGATTGATTGATTAAGGATCACTTCAAGCACTTTAGTAATAAATGTTCATAGCGCAAATCGAAAATTTTACAGATATCAATACTATATGTTTTCCACCATAGGTGTATGTGAAATGTGATCTGCGCAAATTGCACATCGCACTTTATCACGGAGGATATAACTTTTCATTTGGTTTGATGTTACGGAATGCGATATGTGCTAAAAACTCAAATCATTGCGCTTTATTGGATTTTGCGGATACGTTTCATTGTTCTTTTATTATCTTATCAGGTCTGACTCATCACAACTCCTTTTGAAATGATATAAGTTTGTCTTTTAAGGAGGCGCAATGCGATTGTATAACTTTAAGGGTTTTTTAAGTTTTTCAACGGGGAGGTTCATATAATTTCAAAAAAGGTTGGAGTGCTTTTCGCAATTCAAAATTTTTATATGTGTTTTAACTTTTGTCAACTTGTGAGCCTTGTGATTTTCACTAAGTGCAATGAAATCGAAGTGAAAGAAAAATGTCTTTTATTCCTAAAGTTTAAAACTTAACGTTAGACAAAATAATGTTTTTTAAACTCTATTTATTTTTTAAAGGGTCCCCATTTATTTTAATGATAAATGGGGGGGTGTTGTATAGAACAAAAATTCCATGATTTTGATCTATGATGGTTGTGTTTTATGCTAACTAAATGTGATCTGTTTATACATGATGATTTGATCAAACAACTAGTTTGACTTGTTTTGACAGGATGTGAACATAATTGCAAGTGTACCTTATTGACGAACTACCAATGAGGCATGATGTGAATTTATTTCATTTATTTTGAACCTAATAGTAGTTATTTTATTGGTACAAGATACACAGAAAATTCCCGTTTGGGTGGTTGAAACTGACTACAAGAATTAGGAGCAACAACGAAAGGAATTGAAACAAGAAGCAGTATGTTGGTAAAGCACTTTAGGAGTAGGGCCATTGTGAAACACCGGTACCCAATAGTGTCCATTGATTCACATGAGCATTCTATGATCAGTATGATGGTTTTGAGGTAGGTATATGACTTAGTTGTTTGACCTTCCGATGCGAGGAAGCCTTGCCAAGGGATGGATCGCCCATGATAGGGGACATTGGGGAACTTGGAAGGTGAGTGAAAGAACGTAAGGGGATTATCATATTTTCTGAGGGATTGTGTAGCAGAGAAGGGAAGTTTTGGGATGGATTTGTTTCGGTCATTAGCATTTCCATGTGGTATGGAATCATATGCAGAATTGGAGGTTGCCCTGGAGCAATGAGATGGTAACTGTTCATTGAGGGTATAGTGGCGCAAGATTATAGCAATGGACACTGAATGTAGATTTGACTTGGGAGTGGATTTTGGACTACTTGGGAAGGATTTAATCTTGGTATTACTTTGAGGGTGGAGGTGTGAGCCTCTGGATTCCCTTGTTGCGGATGCAGACATTGTATCCTTTTATTTTCCAGTTGGGAAAATATGCATATGTATATATGTGGCTCTTATTGTAAATACCATAATGAGTTCTGTTATAAAGCTCTAGTACGTGATATGATTTTTATGATGGTGTTTCTTTTGAGAATGTTATTCATTTTAAATACTTCAATGAGCTAAGTTATAAAGCTCCGCAGAAATATGTTTTCTTTTAATGATTTTGTTGAGGTATATGTGTGGTTGAACACCGAGGACGGTGTCCCCCAAGGGGAAGGGTTCTATAACATCCCTAGAGAAAATTCCATGAAATAAATTTAAAAATAATAACCATGGTTGATGGGACACATATTCCAAGTTGAACGGTGGGAAAAACATCTTAATGGTGTTCATTTTGATTATTTTTTCTAAAGGAAATTGGCAAAGGCTTTGGAAAGGAATGAGGCATTAATTGGCATCTTATTTGTGAAAATAATGGAAAATAGGAGAAAACTAAGGTGAAAGGTCACAGGTTTTATGTGAGGAGTAAAATGAAGGAAAATAACGGAAATTGATGAAATTAGAGGCCTTATTGATAAAAATTCTTTTGAGGATCAGTTGGAAAGCTTTTGCACACACTTATGGCTCTCTCATTATTCTCTCTATCTCTCTCTCTCACTCATGGAGACTTAGAGTTTCCTTAATCATTTTTGCATTGGAGCAAGAAAGATAATAAAGCAGGAAAAAGGAGGAAGAAAGCAAGGAGGAGTAGGAATCAAGCAGCTGCAGTAGGATTACTGGCGGGTATCGATTTACATGTGAGTTTTCCTTGATATATTTGGCATGCATGGTATTGCATGTGGTTATTTTCTATCTTGGCATGGGTTTTTTCTAGGTGTGACAGTGTTTTTAGACTAGCCTTGGCATTTCCAGATAGCCATGGCATTATGGAGTTCTCATGTTTTGGTTTAGCTGGATTTCTGGATGGATTCTAATTTGAGTGAGGTGGATCTCTAAATGATATGAAAAAAGAACGGATTTATGTGTTGCCTCGGTTTGGGGCGTAGTGATCCTAGTTTGGATTGTGGTAAATACTGAGAGGTAGTTTTCTCTCCATCGGTCCTAGGAATCCCAATTTTCGGATATACAGTAAATCCTAGAGAGTATGTCCTTATTTATATCCTAGTGACCCCTGATTCAGACTGTAGGTTGCGGTAAATCCTGAGAGACTAGGAGACAGGAAAATTACCCGTGGTTTACGCAGAGATAACCCACTAATATCCATGCTTATGTTGGCCTATGATTGGGTGTAGATCACGGTAAAGCCTGATTTCTATTGAAGAGGGTGAGTTGTTTTAGCCTCGGGATTCCGTGGTTGGTTCTTTCGGTTTGAGTCCCACATTCATGCTTGGAATATGGCACAACGGTGATTGGATGAAGAGATATTTGGCTCAACCAATTAATGGTTAGCTGGAACGTGGAAGTCCCATATCTGTTTGGTTCTTATATTCATTAATGAAGAGCTCATTCCTTTGGTATTTTATGTATCAATCTACTGGATTATATGTGGATTCTATTGTTTTCGTATCCATGGTATTTCTATTGTTATTATGTTGGTTATAAGCATGTATTTTATCATTGATGATGTATGGCTCTATCCATGTTTTTAATTCTAAATAAATGCACAATGTAGCTATATTCAAATACATTGTATTGCAACTAATGATGTAAGGGATAAACGCTTCTTATCGATTCTCAGATAAGTATGAGACCCCTCAGATCAAATATATGGTTACACCTATAGTTTCAATGTTTGCAAAATGTTTGACAAAATTCTTGTAATGGCTAGGAGGGGTTCATATAAGTTCTTGTTGATGTGATTGCTTCCGTATAATTTTGTTGTTGTTATTTATCATCTATGAACTTTTCATGAAATTATGGGCAGAGCACTGGGTTATGGGCCTAAAAAGGTGGCTCAAATCCTAGTGATGTTGACACAGAACTAATGAATTAAGTCCCTAGACACTAGCCTACAGTTTTATGCCTACGTCTATAACCTCCTGGATGCTGCCTTGCAAGCCTGTTCGTGCGTCTATGGCTCAAAGAGGTCAAAATGTTAGTGTGACCCAAGGGTAAGAGACCTGAATGGTTGGGTTACCTCCTGGGGGTGATATTGTTTCTATACAAGGTCTGTATGTTGTGTTTATGTCAGTTCCACTTCCTTAAGGTCACCTAGGAGGTTGAATCTCATTATAGTAGCCTCTCGTCACATATTTACCTCGGTTGGTCAGTTACTTGGGTAGATGTGGGAAGAGGGTGTCATAGATGTGCTTGCATATTGTGGAATGTCTCTAATGGGCAGGAAATTTCTGAGTTCGTCAACTAATATAATTGAGAAACCGCCAAAGGGGATGTTTCTTTGTTGTGGAAATGCTTCTTATGGGTGTTTTTCAATGTGGCCGAAATTTTTTGGCCCAATGAAGCTCATTTCATCAATTAAGACGTATCATATATGCTTAAGTTCTTCTTGGAATATTCTGAGAGCATTGCCTTTTGATTCCATGATATATTTTATTAAAAGGTGTAGGGAAGCATATATTATTGATACTTGTATCTTGAAGTTTGCAATGCTAGTACGGGAAAGAAACATGGTTGGTGAAGGGTCTAAGCCTATAAGGGATGCAATTCATTATTTAATACAATTTAATAGGAAGGATTTTCTGATTCCAATAATATCTTGTATAATCATTCTTAAAGGAGGGAACATAGTGTTTTTTGCAAAATGATTGGAAATAATGTTGAGAGCTTTCCCTTCCTTCTCTTGGGGTGATCAATTTCTTTTTCTTTTTGGATTTAGTTCCAACCATTCCTATTCCTTCCTATAAGCCATTCCTTTGTCCTACTCTTAATAATTTTATTAGGAAAAATACCCTAACTCTACTTAGCTTCCAAAAACCCTTACTGATATTTAGGAAACTCCTAACTATAGAAGGAATCTAGAATTTTATGGTGGGAAAAATTGATTATATGGGAAAATCTAAATATATAAGAAATAAATTGTTATTATCTTGGTAATTTCAACATGTATCTATTATATTCCACTAGGTGTTAATGTTCCAGACTTGATCAATTGTTAACATAAAATGGTGGAACCAAGATCCAAGTACATAATAACTTGATTCGAGCAAAGCCAAGGCCTAGGAAATAAGGAGGGCCTTACCAGACCCTGGGAGGAAGGCCTGTTTTGAGTCTAAATTGTATATTTTTTATAGAGAAGATAGACCCTGACCTTTTAATGAAATAATACAAGATGAAAGGAACGGTACTTATGATACTTTGAAATTATCTCGTGTTCCTACTTCTGAAGATGTTCCAATATCTACTATAAATGATGTTCCAACAAATCCCTATGTTCCCAAAAGTGGAGTTTCAATATTATCATTTAAATAATCGAAGATGGTTGGCAGGGAAACTAGATGTCTGGGAAAAAAGGCATAGGGGTCCTAGGAGCTCTCCCTCCTATTTGAAATGATGTTATTCTTGGCTTGGATGGCCAGCTTGTAGGCATTGGGTAAGGAGTTGCCACCCTAGACTTTTTTAACATGTTGCAATTACAGTGCTAAATTTATTTTTTAGCCAAATTTGAGAAAAAGGTGTTTATCCACAAAGGTAATCTTTTATCAATTTGTGAATCACAAATATGAACAAGAGATTATATTTGTTACAAATTTGGACTTAGAAGAGTGGTTTTTATGTATTTCATGATCGATCAAGGAGATTTAGTATTATTCCACTTAACTTGTGGCTCCATTTTAAGGCAAGGAATTGCCACTTAAACCCATTATAGTTCTAAATCCAACTTTTGTGGGTGATGATCCATTAAATTTGATTGAGCCTCCTCATTATTTTCCATGTAATTTTGGTTCTACCTCATTATGGTAGTTTCGTTAGTTTATTAAACCATATATATATGTGTGTGTGTGTGTGTGTGTGTGTGAACTTTCACTTAAACTTTCACCTCAGGTGGAAATTGATAATGGGCATGAGATAATTAATGTATCACCATATTCTCTAAAGGATCCTAGGAAAGTGTTATGTTTTATATGATTCAAATAAGTAGGGGTGTTCTTCTTACTTGTATGTGATTACTAAACAATATGGTGGGATCATTTAAACCTATTTACGCACCTAGTTGACATGCATTAAAGTAGGAAAAATATTGTTTTAGAGAATGCGCAAGTATCAGTAATATATGATGCTTTGAAAACACTTTGACTATCGATATAGGTGATCAGGTGCTCAGTGTAAAAGCTCAAAAATTAAAGTGCTCATAATTGATTGGAAACTGAATGACATCGAAGAGCTTGTCGCCAAGAATCTAGTGTAATTCATTTCGTAAAAAACAGAGTCTGGATGAAGAAGATAGTGCCTGTTGTTCGTTTTCCTAAACAGCTAAAAAATTTCTAGAAATGAAAGGGTTATGACATGGCAGCCCAGTCAGTAAATTTAAAAATATTTTGGGAATATTCATCACTTTCACCCAATGACACTATGACAAGTGTCACTGCAGGATTTGCTAGTTTGGTTTGAAGGTGAATTTTTTTTATGTGTTTCTCCTAAAAGTTGAATTCGAATTTTTTTTAATTATGGTTGGGGACAACCCAACTAGAGGCTAACACGTGGTGTAGCCAACAGCTGCCACATGCCCCCTCTAGTGGACCCTCTCCAAATTTGGATTAATGTTTTATTACGCACAATTATTTATATACCAAGTCCGAAATTTCCCTTTAACCAAAATTTGAGATTAATATTATATGTTTCATATTACAATGGTCCCAATTATTGATATAGTCCAAAGTGAAAACTATTGGGGCGTATATAAATTATTGGAGTAGTTGAAATATTTATATACCAAGGTTGAACTATAGTAATGGGCACACACATTTCGAAGCAAAATTCAAGTATCGGATGGGAGAAGGTCGAGGTTGACCCCACGACCTCCCCCATGCCAAACGCCCGGCTTACCACCAAGCCACACCATAGACCTTGTAAATAATTGGGTTCGACTGATATTTATTTCCATATGTAAATCTGGCGTGGGTTTGGAGGGGGGTAGCCCCCTCCCCATGAGACCTTACCATAGTACCAATGGTGGGCGAAGTCTATATTAAGAGCGTGGATTAAATTATTAATATGGATTTATTAACCCATAATCTAGGATTTAAGTGCTAAGCATTATTCTAATGTCGAATTAGAGTTAAACGTGCTCAATGCACATAACTCAAAATTATACGATAATTAATCTTCAATTAGAATTAATAAATTGCAGTTAAGTTGGCGGAATTTTTGGCGGAATCACCATTTTAGGAGTTTCCCCCAAAATTGATGGCCCTAACTGGAGTCTTCTCCAGTTTTGGAGGTAGTTTACTAGGAAAAATGGATTTTTCCATATCTTTTGCAATTTCGACCAAATTGAGAGCAAGAAGAGTCATTTCTAATATATTTTGACATTCTGGACTCATTGAAGCAGGTTTCAGGAGATGTAGGTGAATGTAAACAACAATTTTTTCACTTTTTAGCTAATACAGAGGCCCAAGCAATGGAAGTTGGACCAAGTAGATGTAGCCCAAGAAGGGTGAAATCCTTCATCAAAACATTGTGTTTATGGATCAATTGTGATGGTTTTTTGTACTTGTAATTTCCATTGTTCAATTTTTATTTTTAATGTTTTTCTGCTCATGAATCACTCTTAAAACTGAGCTCATTTACATGTTTGACACTCATAAACACCAACGAAACCGATGCACATAAAGCATAAGATCGACAAATTAATTTTAAATCTTAAGATGAAATTAGCACATAAAAACTAACATTCAAATATAGATCAAGCTGGTATCATAGCCCAAGGTTTCTAAAGTTATTTGCTTGATAGTTTCTTGAGTTTTGTGCAAGCAGGGTTTTAATGGTTGCAAATTTGTGATGCTTACAAGATTGAAATTGTAGAGAGGTGAAGGGAAATTTTTGGTTGCAAGTCTTGAGAGTAAGACCAGAAGAAGGAGAGCCATAAGGGCACCATATCCACCCAAAGTTCCATTCACAATTGCACTTGAAGCACCTCAAGTTTTATCTCAAGAAGCTGAGATTGAAGAGGTAAAAACACCAAAAATTGAGCTTGAATCCATAGCCATCATGTTAGGTGTTGGAGAAACTGAAGGTCATTCAGAAGAGGATGATAGAAATACTTCAATGACATAAAGAGGATGGTTAAAGTTATGTTTGATACATTTACTGCTAGAATGGCAGGAGAAGGTTCTAAGCCTCCACACGGAGAAGGAACTTCATATGATAAGAAGGATGAAGAAAATGATTCAAAGGGTAGTGGAGGAAAGCCACCTCCATATCCACAATCTTCATCATCCTTGTCATCACCATCACCATCATCTTCCACTTCCACAGCCAAAACTACTCATACTCACTCAAAGACCACAAGAGGAAAAACTCCCTTACTCAAACTTAATGTCAAATTTGAGCTTCCAATGTATAATGGTGAGATAAATGCAGAGAGGCTGGATAATTGGATACGTTAATTGGAGGTGTATTTCAAAATTCAGAACCTTCATGAAGATGACATAAAGATTCAATTTTTCCTTCTTTGAGGATGGGAGGATCTGTACTTATATGGTGGGAAGCAAGGACTCAAGAAGAGATTACAAACTACGGTAAGATATCTATGTCTTTTTCAAGTTTTATTGCTTCCATTAAAAGGAAATTCTATCCACTGGCTTACATGCAAAAGGCCATTATGGATTGGCAAAATTTTAGACAATTGAAAGGGAAAACTATGCAAAATTATACTCATGAATTTATAAGAAGAGCTCTTATTTGGCTATTAATTTGTATTCTCAATAAACTTTGTTAAATTATATTGTAGGTTTGCACACTTACCTTAGGCACACTATTCTCATGTTTAATCCCACAAGCATAGATGAGGTTTTTGTTCAAGCCACACATTCAGAAGCAAAAGGGAAACATAACATACATGAGAAAAGTGATAGTGAGGGTATAGGAAAGGGAAAGTTTTATGGAAGAGGAAAGACAAATAGCTCTGTCAAAAGAGAGAAAGATAAACTCACATGTAAACATTGTTTGAAGAATGGCCAATATAAAGACCATTGTTGGCAACTTCATCCAAAGTTGAAGCCAAACAAACTGAAAGCCAAAGAAAAGGAGAAAATTGTTGCAATAATTGAACATGACTTAGGTTCATGTTCAGGAGATGAGACAAAGATTACAGCCATGGGCTTGAAAGGTAATAACATAGGAAGCACTAGTTCTTCAAATTGTTCCAATGTCACTCAAGATGAAGATACGAGAATAGAACTTTTCCATATTAGAGTCATCTCTAAACATACAAATATAGACACACTTTTTGATAGTGGGTCACAAGCTAACTTGATTTCTGAAGACTTGGTTAAGTAGCTAAACCTTGAAACTGTTAAACATCCAAGACCTTATCCTTTAGGATGGATATGCAAGAATGAAAACTTGTAGGCTACAAGGAAGTGCATACTAATATTCATCATCAATTTAAACTTTCTAGATGAATTTAAACGTTATGTGGTGCCACTTGAGATATCAAGTATTGTTTTGGAAAGTCCTTATCTTTATGATAGGAAAGAAATATTTCATCACCATGAGAATAAGTATCACTAGTTTAAAGGTGGAATTGAGTACATAGTTATAGCGCATAAGAAGAAGACAAGTTTGTCTCTTATATGTGCAGGAGAAATGAAGAGGATAGTGAATGCAAGTCAGAATTTGAAATTGTTGATGATCAAACATAGATATGTTTTGAATCAAACCTTTCAAAAAGATGGATCAAATTAACAATTGATTTCATTAATGTTGCTTATGCTTGTAATGAGATTTTCGAGAACTCTAACAGGTTTCCTTTGAAAGGAGGTGAACAAGATGTAAAACCTTTGCAATAGTCAACATAAGTGTTGAGCAGAGTTGGAAACAAGATGATGTTGCAAGAGAGTGCAAAGGTCAAAGAGAAAGTGACAAAGCAGTTTGACAAATAAGGCATGGGTTCCAAAAATGATTTTTTTTGGTTTCCAAAGGGTACATGGAAATGGTGAAAGTATTTGGTCAAGAGTCGACGCAAGTACAAAGAAATATCAGTTAAGAATCTCCATGACGACAGTGTGCAAGGTGAGACATTTTTTAAGTTTCCTTTGATTAATGACCGAGGTAGGAACAAGTGTGTTTCTGCAAGAACAACTTGCTTCTCTACAAATTTATGGAAATTTCAGCATGTCAGTGTCAACGACAGTAAGAGAAGGTTGCAAGAGTCAAGGAAAAAGTTAAGTTTTGTGAAAGCTCAATTTGATGAAAATGGGAAAACTTCAATGGATAGAGACTGGAAGAGTGAGGGAACAGTACCCTCATCCACATGATCAGTAATCAAAGATATTTTAGGGTCCAAAAGGCTTCTAGCGGGGAGGAATGATCAGGTGCTCAATGTAAAATCTCAAAAATGAAAGTGCTCAGAATTTATTGGAAACTGAACAACAGTGAAGATCTCATTGCCAAAAATTCAGCGCAATTCGTTTCGTCAAAAACAGAGTCCAGATGAAGAAAATAGAGCATGTTGTTTGTTTTCCTAAACAGCTAAAAAAAATTTAGAAGTGACAGGTTGATGACAAGGCAGCCCAGTCAGCAAATTTAAAAATATTATGGGAATATTCTTTATTTTCTCCCAATGACACTATGACAAGTGCCACTGCAGGATTTCCCAGTTTGGTTTGAAGGTGAAATTTTTTATGTGTTTCTCCTAAGCTTGAATTCAATTTTTTTTTATATTATGGTTGGGGACAACCCAACCAGAGGCTGGCACATGGTGTTTCCAGGGGCCGCCACATGCCCCCTCTGGTGGACCCTCTCCAAAGTTCGAATTTCATGTTTATGCTATGGTCTGAACATTATTGCAATGGTTGGATTAATATTTTATTGGGCGCAATTATTTATATGCCAAGTCCGAAATTTCCATTTAACCAAAGTCCGAGATTAATGTTGTATGGTGCATATTACAATGGTTTGAATTATTGACATAGTCCAAAGTGAAAACTATTGGGGTGTATATATATTATTGGAGTAGTCGAAATATTTATATTATACCAAGGTTGAACTATGGTAATGGGCACATAAATTTTGGAGCAAAATTTCAGCCATGTCGGATATGGGGGGTTCAGCGAACAACCCACGACCTCCCTAGCCAAACATTGACTTTAATACATAAAACAACAGATAGTGAAATTGAGGTTGATCTCATATACACAAAATCTGGAGTTTAATGTTGGAAAATGCGAGAGGGGGGGGTGAATCGGTGTTCTTGCATAATCGAAATCTTTATGTACTTTCATTCATCTCCCCATTCATACACTATTTGTGGTATTGCATTGTATATAATTCCCTTTAAAAACAACCCACTCAGGGTTTAATCCTCATAATCTCACTTATTATTCATCTTCATTATTGATCTCATCATGTTGTTCGTTGGGTGTGTGTGTATACCAAATAAACCATCACACAAGCATCATGAACAGTTTTTAGGTGGAAACACGATAAGAAAACCATTATGATTTAACAAACCCAATATTTATTATGGAAAACATCTTACAACATATGTCTTTGACGCAGAACTTATTGTGTAAGCACCCTTTGCGCTGTTTCGGCCTCTCTGAAGGAAGGTTCCTTCGACTCGTTTACATTATCATGGGAGAAATAAACCAAATCCATTGTTCCTCTTTGGGAAGGCGATAGCGGCGAGCTACAACCTCGACACCACCTTGGACCGTTTTCATCAATTTTCTGTGGATCCAACCACTTCAATGAAACACAACATGACCACAATTCATCATATTTCCATACGAACCTTTCATGCTTTTAAGCTCAAACATACATCATCCGCGGATACATATCAGCACGGATCGGATAACGAAACACGGCCCGAACGGATACGGATGTTCTTACCTTGCTTGACAAACCTGGTTGTCACAACGCTTTTAACTACTGATGTCGCGTGTGTACGCGCTTAAAATCACACAAACCCGAACGTATACCTAAATTATTAACATAACTGCTTTGAGGTGGAGGCTGTCGCTTCCTCGTAATGATAGCGTGTAAATCTTCAATCATGAGCAATGCTTTAGCCTGGAATGAATCGTCGATTACGAATCTACCATGCCCACAGCAGAACAGATATTCGCCTGGTGCTGCCGCCTCATCACGGATCTAAGCCTTCCCATAATAGGATCCCAACAAATACAAGAGCAATTTGAGTCTCGATCCCCCTTCTTCATCATTGGTACGTCATACATTGATTTATCATTCAAGTGTAACCCTTTCGATAGGATATGCTTGGTATTCATTCAACTAAGACATCTTGCACCTCGCAATTTGCCTGCAATGAATTTGTTACTCCTTATATTAAGTTTACCCTTTTCAATACAGAACCCCCTTTCAATACCATAGACCAAAACAATACTACATAAGCTTCCAAAACACGGGCAAGAATTCGATTGAAAGCGGAATCATTACCCAATACAGTAGGTACGATACCATTAGTGAGATTTGCCGCCGGTTTTTGCCCTTGCCAGTGGCTGGCTGTGCGGCGAACGTTTTGGCTGCTCACGGCTTCCTGAAACCAGTCTGGGCGTATGCCAGGAACATACTCTTTCAGTGTCGCGCAGACGTTGGGTCATAACCGGTGACCGCATACATTGCGGCAAACATCATGTTTCTTCGCCAGAACGTTCTGTCTTTAAACGCGACTTCATCAAAGTAAGTTTCATCGTCTTCATCGGTGGTTTCTGCTTTCAAGGACATACGGCCTTCTGTCGCTCGGCATCATATGCGCTCAGATTTACATCATTTCTTTCGTCCGCTCCAGGTGGGCGCTTCATTGAGTGGATTTCCATCAAGGACAATACATAGCGTTTAGCCATCAACTGATAAAGTGATGATTTGCGAAACTGAAGATGGCAATAAAGCGTTAACCGCTGGATATCACCTTTGGTTTGATGGCAACCAAATGAGTGAGCTGGTTACCACAACAGAATGAATGCAGGCATTAGTCTGACGCCATATCATTCTCCCTTTTATTATCACTCTCTCCCATTTTTGGCATCATTCATTCGTATTGCTCTCCCCCTTTGACATCGAGGGCAAAGAGCACATGTTATCTTCATTCAAGCTCCTTTGTCATTTCTCCCCTTTGACATCAAGGGCAAGGAACAAAACCAGCGATCAAAACAACACACCTCTCCCCCTTTGACATCAAGGGCAATGGGATCCAACAACAACTTACTCTCCCCTTTTCTCTCATATGAAGAAGCATTAACGGTCTGGTATAAAATGACAAAACACACAGTTCTTTGAAAAACAACATATTTTTCAGTAAATGCGGCTCTATAACATTCTATCACCGGTAACTACTCATGCACTTACATCAGGAATTTCATCCAAGTGGATTTACAGAAGACTCAAGTATATGACTGGTGGGTTCGTCTTCAACTAATTTCACCCAACCAGTGGAGTTTATTGGTGTATTCATTACCAACAATGCATTGAGGGCGTTTGACTTCTTGTTGCGATGGGTTTAACATCATTATTATTAGTGATTTGATGTCAGTCTACAAAATGATCTTGGTTTCTTATCCGTTCCTAATGAACAACTCTAAATAATATGACATTGTTGTTTAAAAGTGTCAAAGGTCTTCATGAACAATCATGAAAACCTTAATAATGAGAAGCGTATACGGCGGTATTATTTATTATTTCTTACGAATCACCGTATCCATGCACGTCCTTTTCATGTAACTAGACTCCCCGTGGTTTGTGCATATCATGAAAATTACTATTGAATATTATAAAGATATTATTAGCGCCATTATTAAACGGTTATGAGGCGGAGAACACCACAGAAGATATAGCGATTATGGAGAATACCAGAAAACAACAACTGGTGTCTTTTGAAGAAGCTAGATATTAAAAAATTGTGTGTGGTCTAGTCACTACTGTGGTTTATGTGAAGAACGCAGCTACATACTACTATGGTATACATGTTTCGAAACCAACGTGTCTAAAACCATCTTCTAAATTTCAACAGAATCTGAGATTATAGGTAGAGCAAAAGCAAGTTGTTCGACTTCTTCACAGAGATATTGAATACTTCCACGGACTGGGATGGATAGAGCAGTGTAGTTGTTGTCTTCAGCGTCTCCAATAGTGGTAGCATAAGCACATTGGTATCCAAGTCTTGATTCTTTTGACGTCAAAATACATCCTTTCCATACCCGAACAGCGTCTTCTCGCGGTATCAGCAAACATCGTAATGATCCCAACATCACCATGATCTTCAAGATTTAACTTGCCGATATTGCTCGTGAAGCGAAAAGATCTCTCAACCAAAGTACAAAACTAACATGAATAACCATTGAATCAAATGACATCCAACTCATCCATGTGACACAAAGATACTTATCAACAAGCAGGAGCTCAAAATCTCATCATAATAAACCATATACCAAGTCATCATCATTTACATTTTAGGAGGTATACTAAAAATACACCCAAGAACAAAAGGCGGTCTGTTACAAGCAATACAATCATTAGTATTCAACCTCTTGCTCCCCTAAAACAATCTCTTCGTAACGCGATCAAACACCAACTGTGACCGTCATCGACAACAGTCTAACGCATGATCATCCTCATCTCGAATTATCAAGACATCTACAACGAATTCATATGTCATTAATGAACATCATGATAAGCATTAACGAACGTATATCATTTAATGATAAACAACAAATATGATATTAATCGTGAACAAACGATATACTAAATATATCAGATATGTTGATCATTCTTTATATCTAATGCACTCTATGATAATATATAACAAAAGTTTATTTATTAAATGTGTCGCGACACATGAATATAACTAGCATTATGGAAAGTGTAATATAGAAAATTTTACCTTCATCTCATATGATTTGGTGAATATCTTTACAGATGTATAAATACATCTAACGAATAATCAAATCAACCATGAGAGTCATCATACATTGCTCACCTTGATGATACATTACTAAATCTCTAATGTATCATCATTCTGTGATCAATAAGTAAACTTCGAGGAAATGATGATCTGTGATGAGATACGAATTCCTACGTTTTCTAGTCGGTCCTCCTTCTTTTTCAAAATTTGCTTGGGCACTGTGATTGTCTTTGGTGTCAACTTTCCCGAATCATTCATCCTGCATTCTTTCTGTATCGCCGCCTTCACAAGCATAACATCTCTGGCAGGAAGAAATGATGTGGACAATCGCTTCTTTCTTCTCTTTGAAATCATTTGCTTTATGTCCATAGCATTACGCGAAAACAATATCCCTGAAGAATCTAAGTACCTTTTAACGATGAAACATTTATTATTTCAAATAATCTGTCTGCAATTTCTTCTTTTCTTTGTTGTTGAATAATTGTTGAATGAATTGTAAATTCATGATTGTGATAAATCTTTATCTCTTTCAACACTTCAAGTTTTGGCATTATCTCGAATTTTTACTTTTGTACGATAAGTTCGCCTTTAATGATTTCATGGCTCGAACCATGTTTGATAGCGAGAACCAATTGCACTAGAATATTGTCGAATATTAGTACTAACAGCTGGTGCAACCATACTAATTTCTTTTGAAATCATTGCTGCTATCGCCTCTGAAAGTCTGCTTGTTGCTTTTATCATACTTTCACTTCACCTACATACTTCACTTCTTCTTGGATCTCCAGTTGCGTCTTCTTTCAACCAATTTCGTTTTCTTCTGTGTTTGTTTCAGCTCTTCATTCTTCTTCTTTAGTGCTTTGAGATGTTGTAAAGTCTTTGTACCTTCAAACTTCAATCCGGCCCATTCTTCTTATTTGATTTTGAGACACGCCTGAGAAATGATTTATGGCAAGTTCTTCATTCTTCTTATTTGATTCTTAGTCTGCTAATGAAGATGATTCCGACTCCAAATTACATCTAACCTTCTTGTTTGGGTTCTTTCCAGGTGCGCGACGTTCTATAGCGGACAGTTTTTATCTGAAGTTCTTCATTTTCATTTTAGTTATGAAATTCCTCCTCTTCCTTTACTTGATACTTCTAGAAGAGATGGCCTTGCTTCTTCGAATAACATTCTCCATTTCCCCATTATTCGGATCTCCTTCAAGCGATTAAAGATTCTGCCGAAGGACACGCTGCGATACCAATTGTTGGGAAAAAGAAAATATTTGAGAGGGGGGTGAATCGTTATTCTTGCATAATCAAATCTTTGTGGCTTTTTCAGTACTTCAAAACCCGTCGCTGCTTTCGCCCCAATGGCTAGCGTATATGCGTGATTCCCCGCTGCCAGAACTAGCGTATACCTGATTAGATATGTCATTAAATCTTCACTTCGTATTCCATCATTTATTCATCGAGGGATCTTGATAGCGATGACGAGTGCGGTGGAAACGAGAATAACCATCACACAAAGCATCATGGTTACGAGTTTTCTGGTGGAAACCAAATGGAGAAAACCATAGCTGGGTGCTCAGCCTTCAATGTTTTGTATAGAGAAAACATCTTGCTTATGTGCAGCATGGAACTTGACGACATGGCTCCCTAGCCTGGTTACCAAATATATAAAACTGGGCCCCAGGCACAAGTTACCAGCCTCACAGAAGGAGCCTACGACCCAGATCTCGTTACCCGACCTCACACAGAAGAAACTACAACTTGTTGAAGCTGTCTCGGCTACACTGTGGACCACGTTTGTCAATTTTCTGCTTTGGATCAACAAAACAATAAGACTTGTTTGATGATTCATCATATTCCATCTGGGTCACTTTCCATACTTTTAGCTCAAACATACATCCGTCAACGGATACGTATCAACACGCAGATGGATACAGCGAGAAACCCTGGCCAGGCGGATGGAATGTTTTCATACCCGCCTTCGACGACTGGTTGCATCACAGCGCTTTCACTTTCTTGCGTTATGCCTGGCATTATGTCGCGCCGTCCACACAAAACGTGTACCTGGGTGTATACTTTATAAACGCGTCGCTTCTCCCCGTAGCGGAGAAGTAGCGTAGATCTTCAATCGCCGCCAGACGACATACTTCATCCCGGTTGAGATATTGATTTGAGATCGCTGCGCCACCGCCCAGGCAGGATATTCGCCTGAATGCTAACAACAGATCCAGCGCTGGTAAGATCAACGAAATAGAGCAATTTAGATCTGGTCGCCTTCATCGTTGGTGCATCCTGCATTGATTGTCATTCAAGTGTAACCTTTCCATTCATATGTCTTGATATCCGTTCAGCCTAAGACATACGCACCATGGTTGCGCGCGGTAATTTCTTCTCGCCTGCCGATTTACCTTTTCAATACCATGAGCCCTTTTTCAATACCATGGACAAAAACAGTATACAAAGCCCTGGCAAAAACCTGCGGGCCAGAGTCAGTGGGTGATCGTTACCCATCTGATGGTCGATACCATAGTGGTTACCCTTGATTTTGCCTTTTGGTGTTTTTGACCACATCTTAACGACTTGTGCGTTATTTTCGCGCGTGCATCGCACGGCGACTTCTGAAAAGCGATCGCGTATACCGCGAGAGACATACTCTTTTCATTCTTTGAGCACATTCTGGTTCTTTCTTCATTGCCCTTCATGCCTGCCGCTTATGAAAACATCTGTTCATGGCGGAAACGTTTATAAACGGCTGTGGTGGGTTTAATGTATTCATCAAGTGAGTTTCCTTTCAGGACAACACTCCATGACTATGTTAATAATGACATTCATAGCTCAGTTGCGTCATTTAACAAGTCCATCAAGTCAAATGACTTCATTGATTGATTGCCATCAGGTTGGCCATTATCTGGTCGCATGTCTTCATCTTCATTAGGTGGGTTGCCATCAAGGACATCTGCATCATATTTCAACAATCCTTTGGACTTGATGGCAACACGATGAGTGTTTGAACACACATAAATGAATACATTAAAAATACAGTAACTTGCCATATTGTTCTCCTATTACTACATCGCTCACTCTCTCCATTGTTAGAACTTTTGTTGTCTCCCCCTTTGACATCAAGGGCAAGGCATCATTATCTTCATTCAAACACTGTCATTCTCCCCTTTGTTGTCAAAGAGAAAAAGAGACAAAACGACGGTCAAAACCAACACATCCCCCTTTGACATCCGGGGAGCAATGAGCGGATCAGACAACATACTCTCCCCCACTGTCTCATGTAGAAGAAACGTTCTGCAGATACGATGTATCTTTGGTAATGTAAGCTCCCCTGAGTTCATCTTTGAAACTTCAAACATATTTTCAATAGTACATGACTCTGTCAACATTCCTATCACCAATGACTCTGCCCACATCACGGTTCATCCCAAAGTCAGTTCCATGAAGACTAAGTACCAACCAAGTGGGTTTACAAATGTGACTGATACCCAGCAAATACACGTTTTACAAATGCTTATTCATTACAACAGTGGGTTACTGGCTGTGGCCTAAACTACCCAACGGGTAGGTTTTAAAACATGACTAAAACTGCTGACAGAATGGGTTTTACAAATTGACAAATCATACACCAGTGCAGACAATGCAATTTACAACATGATTCAACAGTTTTTTCTTGACTCATAATACTGTTCATTTTGACTAACACAAAGAAGACCTCAAAAAGAGATCATATCGCAGACCATCATAATGCCAACAGTATTGTCACCAAATGTCGCTAATGTTCCCCCACAGATACGTAGCTGTCATCATGCTGACCATTCTGTTGGTTGTGGTCACAAAGACTGCCAACAAATCATCGAGCATCTTCATCAAAACGACCGACAATTGCTGAGCTGAACTACGGAGACATGAGCGTCTCGAAGATACCAGCAACCACTGAGGGTGGTCTTTGAAGAAGCCCGAACCAACCAAAAAATTGTCGACGGTGGTCGCCACAACGGTTTCTGTACGAGGAACTCGCGTACATACACGTATGTTTCGAAACCGGCAGTATCCCAAGCCATCTTCTAAATTTCAACCGAATCTGATTCTCGGTGAAACGAAACCAGGTGTTCGACTTCTTTGCGAGATATTTGAATGTGCAGACTACGGATAGATGAAACGAATTAGTTGTCTTCAAGCGTCATCCAATGGTGGTAACCTTACGCACATTCAAGTATCCAAGTCTTGATTCTTTATGACATCCAATACATCCTTTCATACCGAACGGCGTCTTCTCATAAGTGTAATAGCTTGTCCATGTGGTCCAACATCACCATGATCTTCAAGTTGCTGTGATAACATCGTGGGCTTCAAAAGAATCTCTCAACCAAAAGTGCAAAACTACGTGATCTATTCTTATTTTTGAATCAACGACATCAACTCGTGTCCATGTGTGACACAAAAGATACTTATCGTAAACGGGCTCAAAATCTCATCATATTAAACCATATACCAGTCATCATCATTTGAGCATGGGTATCACAAGTACAGAACAAAAGCCGGTCTATGTACCAGCAATACAATCATTAGTATTCAACATAACATACACAAATGACATGCGCAGAAAAAAGACATGGCAGCAAACTATCCTCCCAGCAATCACATGATCTGCTCCTCCTCCTCACAAAGATTATAAGACTTTCATCTCAACATGGTGCTCTTACGTAAAAACAGCAGGCTTCATCCATAATACTTTCCTTTTGAACATGCTGTCATTTCATTATTATGAGTATAACCAGAATAATACTAATAATTACAATCATCGGCGGTCGGTGATGCTCCCCCAAAGACCTGCCTCCAGGGGATCTTCGATTATCGAATAAATTATTTTATCCCCCATCAATGCATCATATTTGTCTTCTACTTTGAAACTACATGTGTACGCACGACTTTGTGAAATATAACTTTAAACGTATGGAAAGGTACAATATAAATTTTACACTTATTATTTTAACAATTTTACAACAGGTTCTGTCTTTTCTTCACACCAGTCGCAGCAGGCCCATCTGTGAGAATAATCAAATCAACCATGAGGTCATGTGACTGTCCCCCACCATGGCAGTACATTACTAAATCTCCTAACGCCATGAACTGTGATTAGGCAGAAGGTAAACTTCGAACGGATATTTTATGATAAAGTGCTACTAATTCCCCTACGTTTAAATGGAATCCTCCTTCTTTCCAGAATTTGTGAAGACTTTTTCTTGATGTGAGAACAACAGGACCATTGTGGTGCTACTACATGTCCATGCTGTTACAAAAAAAAGCACTCTCATGTAGCGGAAAATAAACATAAGAATCATAATGGTGTTCCTATTCTTCCTCCTTTTCTGATCGGTAGCTTTATGTCCATAACATTGCATAGCTTCATTTCACAGAAAATCTAGGTACACAACTATGATGAAACTTGTTGTTTGTGGTGAAATAGTCCTCTCACACCAATTCACCAACATACCATGAACAACCTTCTGAACATTAATTTTCTTGATAAGATGAAAGATTCATGATTGTTGATAAATCTTTTATCATAAACATAAGTTTGCATTATCTCGTTTAACGCTTGTGAGCTAAGTTACCTTTAATAGTTTCATAGAAACCAAGACCATATTTGATAGCGAGAACCTTTGATTACTAGAATATTGTCCAGAATATGGTACTATCGCTTGACTTCTTAAAAGTTTAACCTTTTCTTCTATTTGCAACACGAATATTTACCACTCAACACTCCCAGTCTTGACATTGCTTTGTCATACTTTCTTGTTCCTTCTTCATCTTCTATTTGACCTTTGGTTAGAATCTCTTCTTTCAACCAATTTCGTTTTCTTCCATGTTTGTTGACTCTTCATTTCTTCTTCTTTGGTACTTTGGGAATCTTCTTCAGGATATGTTTTTCAACAAGTCCATTCTTCTTATTTGATTTTTGGAACCTACTTTGAGGAAATGATTTGCCTTTAAGTTCTTCATTCTTCTTGTTTGATTCTTCAAGATACCTTTAGTAGAGGTAATTCGACTCAGAATACCTTGTTCTTCTTGTTTGATTCTTGAATGTTGCTTGTAAACGTTCTGTATTGAGACGATTTTTGCTCCAAGTTCTTCATTTTCATTTTAGTTGTAGGGTTCCTCCTCTTTAACCGCCGGTACTTCAGAAGATGACTGGCAACTTCCAAGACCTTCATTCTCCATTTCCCCCTTGTTACGGATCTCCTTCAACGGTTAAGCTTATAACGAGAAGAACCAACGCTGCGAAATGCAATTGTTGGGAAAAAATGTAGGGAGGAAGGGGTGAATCGTTATTCTTACTGTGTCAGTCTTTATGCTTGCACCATTCCTTAAACCACATACGCTTTACTTTACTTCGATGGCTTTAAGCGTATGTCTGTGATTCCTTTATGAAACTAGCGTGTACACGGTTAGATGTGTCATTAAATCTTGCTTAAGCCATTCATCATTTATTCATCGGATCTTGATAAGCGATCGCGGTCACAGTGGGGTGAGTGGCCTGCGGCTCCCCATGAACACCGAGTTTTTAGGTGGAAACCCAAATCGAGGAAAACAAAGCTGGGTTATAAATATTATTATTTTGTATAGAGAAAACATCTTTAACATATGTCTTGGTGAGACTTAAACCCGAACGTGGGCGCTGGCTGTGGTGGGCCTCTCTGGAAGCTGGTACGGGCCGTTTACCAGCCTCACGGAAGGAAACTACGACTTGGGTGCGTTTATGACCTCACAGAGGAGCTGTGTGGCCCGAAGGCTACAGCCTCGACACCACCGCCAGACCCGACTGTGGACCGCCTTGATCCTGCTTCAACAGGACACGCTTACGAGCCACAATTACATCATGTTCCATACGAGAACCCCGCTTTCCATGCCAAAACTCAAACATACATCATCAACGGATACCTCAACACGGATGGGATAGCGAAACACGGTGAGCCAGGATCAGATACTATTACCCTTGCTTGACAAACCCCTGGTTACATATACAGCACTTTAACTTTCTGATCTGCAGCATTATGTCATCTAAAATCTGTTGATATGCCATAAATTATTGTCTTCTTTCGCGCATCTTAACTTTCTTCATTGTTCGTGTGTCAACGCTTCTCACGTAATGATAGTATAGATCTTCAATCATGTGACGTGCTCTTCATACGAAGGATCAGATATTGATTCAGGATCTGTTGCTTAGAATAGGTGTTACGCTGAATGCTACTTACTCATCACCAGAATCTAAACCTTCCATAATAGGATCTGTAAATACAAAACAATTTGAGTCTGAATCGTAACTGTTGATGATTGTATCCTTTGTTGATTTATCATTCAAGTGCTTGTACCATTCATATATGCTTGATATTCTAATTTGTTAATTTTCTTTTCATGAACATGAACAATTTCTTCATCATATAAGTTTACCGCTAATACCATAAACCTTTCGCTACATGAATAAACAATACCATTGTTCATGAAATTGATGAAACGATTCATTAATTTGTTGATCAATATATGGTAGTTACCCTTGGTTTTGCACTTTTTAGCGCTTTAGCTTGTCGCGACTTGTGCGTTGTTCACGATACATCTGTACGACTTGAGCCGTCGGCATTATACTGCGGACATACTCTTTCATTATATTTTGTTTGTTCTAAATTCGCTTTCTTCATTGCCATACGTACACCACAGCAGAAACATCATAATTTTCTTCATCGAGAACATTCTCTCAAGCACACCAACTTCGTAAAATGAAAGTTTTCATCGCTCTTCATCAGTGGGTTCCTTTCAGGACAACCACTCAACAACATATTGTCAACAAACATCATATCATCGGTTACATCATTTAACAAATCCATCAAGTCCAAAGCATACTTTAAGTGGGTGGATTTACCATCAAGGACAATACATGTCGAATACATCTTCATCTTCGATAGGTGGGTTGCCATCAAGGACAACATCTGCATCATATTTCCAACAGGTTTGAAGCATTACCATGGTTTTCTTACCATAATACCAATAGCGATCAAAGTCTATATTAGACGTGGTTCAGGTGATGATATGGGTTTATTAACGCTTGCCAATCACGATTTAAGGCATTAAAATTGACCAATAACAAGATTAGCATTAATACTTTATACACTTAACTCAGTGTTGATAATTAATCTCCAATTAGCATTAATAAAATGTAGTTAAGTTGGGGGACTTTCTAGTGAGCTTGATTTTAGAGTTGCCCAAATTTGACCTACTTCGAGTCTTCTCGATTTTGAAGCAGTTCTAGGAAAAATAGTTTGTCATATCATTACAATTTGATGAACAAAACAAATTGTTGTTGTTTGAACGCTAACTCGTTGAAGTAGGTTTGAAGTTGTGGGTGAATGTAAATATTAATTTTCACTTTTTAAAAACTAATCGCGAAGGAGCGAACGACCGGACGAGGATATGTAACCAGAAAAAGGTGGCTCGCTTCATCAAACAACACGGCAATGATACTATCAATTGATGGTTTAACAGACATAAACATGTTTGGTCTTTTTACTCATGAATCACTCTTAAAACTCAACTCATTTACCTTTTTGACACTCATAAACACCAAGGAAAACTATGCACATAAAGCATATGATCATCAAATTAATTTTAAATCTAAAGATGAAATTAGCACAGCAAAACTAACATTCAAATATAGATCAATCTAGCATAACAAAAATGATGGATTTTTGGAGATGAGTTACAGCAAGCTACAGACGCGTCCTAATAAACCTGTTGGATTTGTAGCAACAGATATAGGTTTTTTTTTAGTGGCTTGTAGAGCACGAATTTGTAGTTGAATGCATATAGACCTTATGTAATTATAGAGGGACATGCTAAGCATTTTGAAATTTCTGAAAAAAAACGCATGCATATCATAAGTTCGAGTTTCCTTGGATACCATGAAAGATTTGTTTCAACATAGAATTTTTACGGCTGAGTTTGAATAGCTTTTGAAGAGTGATTTCAATACCACGATTTTCTACATATGGAGACAATTATATGTTAGGTCCCTATATTACTAGTGTATTCCCTTATTGTTGTTAGTGTAGCCCCCTTATTGTTATTGCCATACCCCTGTAACCCCCATATTGTTGTAATGTGCCCTTACATTATTATTGTTAGGTCGGCTAGGATTATATTGTGACCCTGTGTACTCGTATATATAGAAAGGAGGTTTTTTCAATTGTATCATCCAAGAATTGTCATTTATGTAATGTAACGGAGGTTTCTCCTTTAAAGTGGCTGATTTCTAAGGTGTTTATCTCTCTTTTCTTCTATTTTTGGAGTTGGTTTCATAACATTTGGTATCAGAGCTTTGGATTATAGGGTTTCATTGCTCCAAACATGTCATCGTGGAATTTTCGCTATAAATTTTTTTATACGAAGTTTCAGAAGCTGAAATTTTTACCACGCGAAGCCGAAATCCTGAGGAACTTCGTGTAAAAATTTCAAATATTGGTTTGCAACTTTTTTAGAGATATGATCTGTGGAAGTTAGGGTATTTCCAGGCTTCAAAATTTCATCTCAAAGAGATGACCATGGGAAACTCGTCATAACTCTCTCTCTGAGCATCGAATTGGAATTCTATAAAAAGTGACCAAAATTAAACGGACTATAGTTTCCTATATATCAATTTCATAGCCGAAGGAGGAAACATTGACACGAGGCACACCGTACAAGTGTGTTCTACTGAACCAGTCCATAATTAGGCCATTGTGGGAGATTAGGCATAACTTTGCCTTGAAGAATCCAATTCAGGTCAGACCTGTGGCATTGGAAAGAAGACTCAGAGAGATACTATAGGACTGAAGACCTATTCTTGGGGATTCGAAATTACAGAGATACATCAGTTTCAATATCGAGCTCCTCAAAAGCAAAAAAAAGGTGTGTATTTTTTTTTCAAATTGCATAAGTATTGTTTGAAAAATAAGTTTGAAGTGTTTCCAAGGGCATATTCAAGCATAGATATCAGTATTGGGTTCTAAAATGCCCTTTAAAAAGAATTAAACACCCATTAAGCCCTCAGAAGGCTCTACTTTGACTCATGAAGAGGAATAAGTGCAACATGATATATCAAAATTACAAGAGCAAGTGCATCAAATTTCGCTCTCACAAAGAGCAACAAAAAATGAAATGGAAGTTTGAATAAAGGCATGGAAGCTAAGATGGATTTTTTGAAGAAAGACGTGGAAGCTAAGATGGATGGTTTGAAGAAAGGCGTGGAACCTAAGATGGATGGCTTGAAGAAAGGCGTGGAACCTAAGATGGATGACATGGAAGCTAAGATGGATGACATGGAAGCTAACATGGAAGACATGAAGAATGATCTAAAAGAAGACATCGAAGGTTTTAATGAAGGTTTGACAAAGTTGATACAATAAATGATTCCTAATGGTGAAAAGCTAGTACAAGAAACTCATGATGAGAACAAAATAAATGTTAATCACGATTTCATAAACTCTAATGTTGGATGTAAGACCTGTTAGTGCCTAAATCTACCTCAGGCTGAAGGAAGGCAGAGTTCAGGGTAACATCAAACCACGCTCAGTCTGGTAGCTAGCCCTACCAGAACAGGAGAGGGCTCTCTCCGGGTCAATCTCAGTGAAAAGTAATCAATAGGGCTTGAGATGACTGAAACAAAAGCTAATTTTAGGCTAGGTATATAAGTAGGAGGGTTTGATTGAAAATTGTGGGTTGAAAAGAGCAAGAGAAGGGACTATTGGGCTATGAATTTGGGGCTAGTTTCTGCCGGAAAACTTGGGGCAAAGTAAATTAAATGTACAGCCAAATTAAAGATGTAATGAGAGAATAAAATAGGAAAAATACTGCTTCCCTGTAGGCATTAATCAGGGGATGGATCTACAGTGACAACTTTAGAAGAAAGAGAAGCATCGGGTTACTCAACAGAGCATCTAACAGAGGATGAATTCTGAAAAGATAACCACTACATCAAACAACATGATCATTGTGAGAGGAGCATCGTGCATGGATGGATTCCTAACACTTCCCTTAGAGAATGATGTAAACAAATTAGCAGAAAAAATAAATCATGGAAATGAATTTACAAGAAAAACATGCTGCACATTAAACACCGTGATGAATCCCAAATTTAAAGAGCAGAAAAAAGCTTTATTAAATAATTCTCAAGGAAAACTTTACACAATCCAATAGCAGCCACCCTCTGCTGCAAAAATCCAACCTCTACACTATGAAATTCATAAAATATATACATTTTCTCATCCTTGTACTAAGGGAATTGAACTCAGCCATTTTCTTAAAAATAGAATCAGTTACATTAAACTTGGGCCGAATTTCTGAAAATAGGTGTTGAAGATTAACTCGTATCTCCTAAACCATAGCACCTGTTACAAAAATGAAAGAGGTTTTTGTATCTAAGGTCATTTTGGAGAAAAACCTCTCTCAAATTTCGGAAATTCATTTCCAGTTTCTCACAATCTGTTCCACAAAATCATCTATAAAACAGAAAATCATTAAAAATTTAAATCTGTAAAAATGAGCTGTAAATATCTAATCACATATCCCAATTCGTGACACCTTTGAATAAACGGAAAGAGGTTTTTGTTATATGACTCGTGGTTAACAAAAGCCTCCCTGGGTTTTGCAGAATTACTTTCCATCCGTTGTAAAATGGCCGCGCACTAAAATGACTAAAACAGTAAAAAATATGAAAATTTTGCTTTGTTTTAATGTAGGCTCCAAATATCACTGTATATCTACCACATAGTAGCACCTGTGCATAAAATGAAGGAGGTTTTTGTTATTTGTTATGTGATGAACAAAAACCTCTTTCACTTTGGAAAAATTCCTTACCATTATTTCACAAACTAATTTTGTACTAAACTTTTCATTGTGTGCAGCAACTGACCTCAAAACATGCATAACCAAGAATCACTCATTCATTTTGATCATATCTTCTAATCCGGGAGCTAGTTACGGGAGTGTGATATATCGTTGGAAATATTTTTCCAAGCTTATTCTGATGGACACACTTGTGACATGTTTTGTGCTGAACATCATGTGCAAAACATCTTACAAAACCAGACATAGTAAGAGCTCATGTTGATCCCTGGTGACAGGCTGTGAAGACTAGAACTAACAAGACCCACCATATTCCAAAGATGGATATGAGGAAGTTTGATGGCTAGGATGTTGTAACATCGATACTACATATGGAGCAATATTTTGATCTCCATAATGTGAAAAACACACAAAAGGTACGCATTGCAACTTTACATTTAGAACAAAATAAATTTGTATGGTATTGATGGCTTTGCTCTCGTAAAAAAAAAATCACACTTGGTCAACTTTCACAGAGGAAATTATAGAACATTATGAGGATACAAATAAAAACGTCGACCATTGTTTGATCACACTGTGGATAATCCAAAGATATCTTCATTAAGCAACACCTTCTTTAGCCAATTGATAAATCTCAAACAAAAGGGTACAATGGTGGAGCACATTTAGGACTTCCAAAAATTGAATATAAGGGTATCTGATATTCCAGAGGCAAACGGGATTGATGTCTTCATAGGGACTTTATAGGATAACATCCAACACGAGGTTCGCCTTTGGGAACCTGATTCATTGGAGAAGGCATTCAGGTTCGCAAGAAAATTGAATGTAAAATTATGGCGACAAGGAAGCCTACCATTCACATCTATAAATATGGAAGTGTTTTTACTCCTAGACTTCCACAACCTACAATGTTGACACCACGATAATTGGAAGAAAAAAGAGGAAAAGGGATTTGCTACAATTGTGATAGAAAATACACTAAAGGTCATAAGTGTTCTGAGAAGAAATTATTTTACATAGATTGTAAAAGGAGGAAGAAAATGAACAAGAAACTTCAAAAGAAGAGGATATACACCAGGAACCAACCCTAGAGAAAGAAGAAATGATTCAAACCATATATTGTATTGCATTAGAAGGAATTAACACTCCTCAAACTCTCAAGATAGAAGGACATATCAAGAATAAAAAGTTAATAGTGTTGATTGACTCAGGTAGTCCCCATAATTTTATTCATTGTAAGGTAGCCAGGGAATTGAATTGCTACATATACCTAGCACCAGAATGCTAAGTGATGGTTGCAAATGGAGGAACTATAAATTGCTTTGGAAAATGTCATAATATCAAGCTAACCATGGGGGAATATGTATTGAATATTCCAATGCTTTCCATTCCAATGGGAGGTGTTGATGTTGTACTAGGAGTACAATGGTTACAATCTTTGGGGACAGTGGCTTATAATTTTCAAGAACTTTTCTTGAAATTTTATTCGGAAGGAAAGGAAGTTGAATTATGGGGTATTGTAGGGAAGTCGGGAAATGTCATGACAAAGCTTCTGAAGAAAGAACAATGAGGCGTAATTGCACAATTATGCTCACTAGAATTTCCAACATCAAAATCATCTATTTCTCCAGATCTCCAAAAAGTCTTGGACAATCATTCCAAGGTGTCTAAAACTCCCAAAGGACTCCCACCTATTCATGATCATGATCATGCTATTCATTTGATTCTAGTAAGTGTTCCTCCAAACATCATTCCTTACAGATATCCTTATGTCCAAAAGAGAGAAATTGAATGTATGATTGCAGAAATGTTAGAGGTTGGTATAATTCAACCGAGTCAAAGGTCATTCTCCAGTAGTATTGGTGCACAAGAAGGATGGATCATGGCGCATGTGTCCAAATTATAGGGAGCTCAAAAAACTCACTATTAAGATCAATTTCACATTCCTGTGATTGATGAATTACATGGAGAAATTTATTTTACCAAGTTGGATATACATTCAGGATATCACAAATTAGAATGGAGACTGAACATATTCTAAAAACAACATTTCGAACTCATGAGGGTCATTATGAATTTGTGGTCATGCTTTTGGGCCTTACCAATGCACCTTCTACATTTCAAGGGTTGATGAATTCCATTTTCAAACCCTTCCTTAGAAAAAGTTTGTTAGTATTTTTTGATGATATACTAATCTACAACAAGTCTTGGAAGGATCATGTTCAACATGTTGACAGGGTGCTCAAACTATTGGAGGAGAAACAATTATATTCTAAAACCTCCAAATTTTTCTTTGGAGTACAAGAGGTGGAATATCTGGGTCATATTGTATCTCACAAGGATGTTAAGGTAGACCCTAAAAAAATTAAAGCCATTAAGGAATGGAAATTCCCCACAACCATAAATCAATTGCGAGGATTTATCGAGTTAACATGGTATTATTGCAAGTTTGTTAAGAATTATGGGAGAATAGCAGCACCTCTAACAAAATTGTTGAAGAAAAATGCATTTTCATGGACTCCGGAAGAAGCTAAGGCCTTTGAACATCTTAAAGAGGCAATGTGCCTAGCACCGGTCTTAGCTATGCCAAACTTCACAAAAACCTTTATTGTGGAATGTGATGCCTCAGGAAATGGAATTGTTGTTGTTTTAATGTAAGAAGGAAGACCCACTGCTTTTGAAAGTTGTCCAATAAAAGGAAAGTATTTACATAAATCTATTTTTGAGAAGGAAATTTTGGCAATACTACATGCACTAAATAAATGGTGACCTTACCCAATGGAAAGACACTTCAAGGTAAAAATTGGTCATGATAGTCTTAAATAATTTTTGGAATAAATACTATCTTCAGAAGAGCAGCAAAAATGGGTCACAAATATGTTGGGTTATGACTTTGAAATCATCTACAAAAAAGGGAAGCTAAATGTTCTTGCAAATGCACTTTCAAGAAAGGATGAATAGGTGGAAGCATTGCTTTGTGCCATTTCTATTATCCAACCAGATTGGATACCTGAAGCAAGGGATGAATGGAAGAAGGACGAAGAAGTGTGGACACTCATTCAAAATTTGCAGCAAGATCCTAGTACATCTTATACATTTAGTTGGAAAAATGATTCCTTATGGTATAAAGATCAGTGATATATTTGTAAGAATTCCCAACTAAAACAAAATATTATTTTGGAATTGCACACTTATCCCTTAGGAGGACACTCAAGATTTTTAAAAACTTACCACAAGGTGAAGAAAGAATTCTTTTGGGATGAAATTAAATTTGATATTCAAAGGTTTTTGGCGGAATGTTTGGTTTTCCAGCAAAATAAAGTTGATACAATTAAGACCCTATGTCTTCTACAGCCTTTATCCATTCCAATTCAACATTGGGAGGAGATTTCAATGGATTTTATCGCAAGTTTACCTAAGTCCAAAGGAAAGAGTGTCATCATGGTGGTAGTTGATAGACTTACCAAGTATGTACACTTTTATGCATTATCTCATCCATTTAAAGCAAGTACAGTTGCTACTGCATTTATGGAAACAATTCAAAAGCTACATGGAAACCCAAAGATTATCGTAAGTGACAGAGTCCCATTTTTACTGGAAATTTTTTGACAGAATTAATTTCTTGTTTGGGTACTCAACTAGCTCATAGCTCATCTTATCATCCTCAATCTGATGGGAAAATTGAGATAGTGAACAAATGTTTGTAAGGATATCTTTGTTGCTTTGTATCTGATAAACAAACACAATGGGTCAAGTGGTTACCTTTGGCTGAATTGTGGTATAACACTTCCTTCCATACTGCAGCAAAAATGACCCCATTTATGGCACTTTATGGATATTATCCACTTTCCATCACATCATCTTTAAGAGAAAATTCCAAGGTTCAAGTAGTGGAAGATCACATCGAGCATTAACAACAAGTTCTCCAACTATTAAAGGATAGCCTAAATTTTGCACAAAATCTAATGAAACAATAGGCAGATCAACATCGCAATGAGAGAAGTTTTAATGTAGAAGACTGGGTATTTTTACGGCTACAACCATACAAACAAATGTCCCTCAAGCAAGCTAAGAAGGATAATAAATTATCACCAAAGTACTATGGCCTTACAAGGTGTTGCAAAAGATTAGTACTATGGTCCTTACAAGGTGCTACAAAAGATTAGTACTGTGGCATACAAATTGGAGCTTCCTGCTTCTTCTCAAGTGCATCCAGTTTTCCATGTTTCATGCTTAAAGAATGTTATAGGTGAAAATTTTCAGTTCAAACAATATTTCCAGAACTTGATGAGGAAGGAAAAAACATATTGGAGCCTGAAGCAGTCACAAAAACAAGAACTCGATAGCTACGAAATCGATCAATTTTAGAGTATCTCATCAAGCGGAAGAACTTACTCGTTGAAGATTCTACACGGGAGGATAAGAATTTTATACATAAGCATCCAGAGCTACTCAAGCGTTGAGGACAAAACTTTTTTGAAGGAGAGGGGCATGTTAGGTCCCTATATTACTAATGTAGTCCCTTATAGTTGTTAGTATAGCCCCCTTATTGTTATTTTTGTACCCCTCTAACCACCATATTGTTATTATTGTGCCCTTACATTATTATTGTCAGGTCAACTAGGATTATATTGTGACCCCATTGACTCCTATATATATAGAAAGAAGGTTTTTTCATTTGTATCATCCAATAATTGTCATTTATGTAATGTAAAGGAGGTTTCCCCCTCGAAGTGGCTGATTTCTAAGGTGTTGATCTCTCCTTTCTTCTATTTTTGGAGTTGGTTTCATAACATTATGTGTCTCAAAACCTCCCATGTAACATGTGTTCATTATGCAACACGAAACCAATGGTGAAAGATAATGAAATCCTCTAACAAATCATCCAATTACAGATCAAAGTGACAAAAAAGGCAATGACAAAAGATTTCATCCAAGAATAAAAATGTATAAACGTCTATTAGTTCATGCATTCAATATACTCACATTCCAATAGTCATACCTTGAAATGAAGAAATTAGAAAGAAATAATATTAATAATTTGAAACATGAATCACCTCCTGGCAGAAGTATATAGTGAACAAAGTAGTCGTGAAATATCTATACATGTTGTCAACTATTATATATAAAGGATTACCTATATGTTAATACTACAAAAAGTTGTATATTTAAATCATAATATATATAGTACACATATGTGAATTATATGGAATTAAATACATCAACTGATGGATTGTAATAATGATATAGAAGGCATGATTAATTATTTTTAGGATACAATTAAAGTTACTCAAGGCACTCTTAGAAATCACACACACGCATTACAATACTAAGTGTTGGTTTTGAAAGAAAATGTGCTCAACCTTTGGTGAAACCATAATGTCCTACATTTACTAGTATTATGACCATTAAAATAGACAATGGATGGCATGTCAACCTTCCAAGGAGTGGTGTAGGTTATCATGTGACCATTTAGATTAAGGGGGAAAAAAAATAGACATTTAAATGAGTTTACTACATTAAGGTGATATTCATAGTTTGGTGGGTGTCATGTGTATGATGGTTTAGCACATGAATATATATATATATATATATATATATATATATATATATATATTGAAAAATATAGTTTCTTTTCTTGCTTTTGAGTTTCCAGGTTAATGTGTGTGTGTGTGTGTGTGTGTGCAATTGCATCTTTTATATGTTATTAAGAACATATTTGCAATAAATAACTATACATGGTTAAAACCTACAACAAATAGAAGAGAAACCACACCTTCTAGCTATTTTTTCTCCTATAATGGTTTCTTAGTGCATATTGTATGTTCATTGTGGTTTGTGTGCGATTATATTTCATTTTTATCTATTTTCCACATTTCATCTATTAAGTGCACAAGAAGAAAACAATAATTAATAAATCTAGAATCTAATGAAATTAACCCTCATAATATATATTCCAGTTTGTTTAAATAGATTTGTGGTGACAAATTATCGAGTGGAATATCCATGGTAGTTTAGAGATCATATTGATATTAAATCACGTTTCTTTAGGAATATCGTTGGAAGTTATAAGGGATCTAGGAAATCATTAAGAAAGAAGTAATAAAACTTCAAAAAGGGCTAATAAATCTATTCATAATAACCCACAAGATCTTACTAAGGATATATTTGCATGGCTATAACCACAAGTTGTGGATATAAACCATAATGTGAAGCTCCTCACGGTGTTCCTAAATATAAAATTTGGGTTATTCAAATAGGATGAAGGTTCCAATTTAGAGTTAAGATCAGAGATAAAATTAGGGGAATTAAAGTCCTCCACTTAGTTACTAGGGGTTCACACTCTAGCCTAAATGTCTCCATGTGGGTTTTCCACTAAGTTAGGGCATGGCCCTCTAACTTCAATCCAACAAATGAAATTTTATTGTCCTCATATAAATGTTGAATTCTAAGGTAAGGCTATATATTCATCTAAACAGAACCTTCATCCTATTTTCATGAGGACAGTAAAATTTCATTTTTTGGATTGAACTTAGAGGACCATGCCCTAACTTGGTGGCAAACCCACATGGATACACTTAGGCTAGAGTGTGATCCCCTAGTAACTAATTGTGGGACTTTAAAACCATCATAAATTCCCAATTCTACCCTATCAATTATGTAAAGGATTAATGGATTTGAAGTAAATACTTCAAGAAATGGTAGGGGCAGAGTTTATAGGAGTACACCATCGAATTAGAGAAGATGGTTATTAAACTAGATATCTCTCCTAAAATCCAAGATGTACACCTTAAGTATATAGGGGGTATGCACAGTCATCTATAAATTCCACTGATGTTTTTTAAACCAAGAACAGTGGATGAGTATTGTGTATAGGTACTTGGAAAACATAGGAGAAAAGAAAGGGAATTCTAGTGGTTTAAAACAAAAAGATCACTAGGAAACTTACAAAGAATGTAAGAAGTGGAAAGAGGGCAAGGACAAGAAGAAATTAGCCACTACACATCATTACAAGGATTCTAGAAATAATTAAATTCATTACAGATTGTTGGCCAAACAAAAGAGAAGTGTTGGATTTTTCATCCAAATCTAAACTCAAAGAAATGGAAGAATAATGAGAAGAAAATGAATCTTATCACCACATACTTGAGCAACTAGGTGGAATTCAACTCCGATGTGGACAAGAATATTATCTATACGTCAGTGAAAAAGAAGTTTAATCTAAGTAGCATTCATAATCAAGAATAGATTAATTAATTGTGTAGCGCAAGTTTATCTAGAAACAAATTTATTATTATTTATTTAGATGATATAAAATTTTATAGTGCTACCTGGGAGGATCGTGTCTCACTTTTGGTGTAGGTGTTAGAGACTTTCAAGAAGCGCTAGCTACTAGAAAATATCAAGAAATGTAAGTTTGCAAAAAAAATTTGGTATGTTTAGGTTATGTGATTAGTGGAGGGGAGCTTAAGATATATCCTATAAAAATGGAGGTCATTATTAAGTGGTTGGTGCCTACAAATGTTTATGAAGTTAGGAGTTTCATTGGAGTAGCATAGTACCTAAGTAAATTCATATCTTCTTTTTTAGTAGTAGGTACACCACTCCATGCTCTAACAATGAGTGGAAATAGTTTCTAGTAGGGGAAGGGTTAGCATAATGCTTATGAAGAGCTGAAAAGAAGTATACAACCACCATTTCTCATAGTACCAAACTTACAACAGTCACTCAAAGTGGAGAAAAATGTGAGTGGGTATGCCATGGAAGCGGTCTTAGTGCAGGGAGGAATTCCTATATTCTACCACTCTGAAGTGTTTCATGGGACGGTTATCAACTACCCTACCTACAACAAGAAGCTATATTCCTATTATATTTTTTTAGAAGGTAAAAAATTTATTTGATGGTAAAGGATACCATCATCCACACATACCTCCAACTGCTACAATACTTGTAGCATTAGATTAAGATACACCATACCAAACACCACAATTGGATGGAATACTTACAGAAGCTTCATTTATTAATAAAGTATAATAGGGGAAGCAAAAACAAGTTGGCCAATATGATTTCAAGTTCACTCACATATTTGGTAACTTTTATGCACATGTAGACTTTCTCTCATGATGCATACATAAAGGAATATATAGAAGATGATGGATTCAAGGAGTTGTTTCAAAAATTGGAGAGACGGACTCATGTAGCCAATGGTGACAACATAATTGACTATCATCTCTAGAATTTTGTAATCTATAGGTTGGACAATATTTGTGTTCCTAAAGGTGAGTGACTATAGCTAATCAATAAGGTTCACACCTCAAAGGTTGCAGGCCATTTTTGTATAGGGAAGATAGTGGTCAACTTACTGAGGTATGTGTACTGGCCTAGAATACAAGAAGATGTAGCACGGTTCATAAAAGGATGTATTTTTTTTGTTGTATCAACAATCCTATTAATAGAAAACAAGGTCTATACTATCCCTTACATGTTCCCACATGTCCTTCGAAAAGCATTTTCATGGACTTTGTGGGAGGTTTACCAATAACCATGAAGGGACATCACTACTTGTTTGTGGTAGTTAATATATTTAGAAATATGTGTATTTTCATGCCCCATAAAAACACTAGTAGAGGGAAGGAAGCATTGAATTGGTTCTTTGAACAGGTATGGGTGCACTTTGGATAACAAGGAGCATCATTTCATATAGTGGCACTAAATTTCTTAGTGCATTTTGGACTACATTATGGGAGAGGATGGACATGGAGTTGAAGAGGTATACATCATTCCATCCACAAATACATAGGCAAAAAAAAGTAGTCAAGACGAATTCGGTGTATCTTTTTAGGGGATACAATCAAAAGAATCTAAAGAGCCAAGATGAAATTATGGTATTTATATAACATTCTTATAACAGAGAAATCCACACTTCTACTGGTAAATACCCATTTGAAAATTGTTTTAGATATTTTCCACCTTCACCTTTCGATGTTGTATATGTAAAACAAAGAGGAGTGAGGTAGGATATCATCGGGGATGCATTAAGAGAAACAAAATTATTAAAAATATAAGGGATATCCATTTGCAATTGTAGGAAAAACTAAAGAATTCACATAAAATATGAGGCTAGGCATGATCAACACAAAACACGGAATTCATTTAGAGTGGGAGACAGAGTATAGTTGTAGTTGAATAAGGAGAGGCTACAGGGTTCTGGTAATAAAATCAAGGCTATGTGATATGGTCCTTTTGATATACTTTAAAAGGTGGTAGATAATTCCTATAAACTCATTCTACCCCCATACATGTGCATTTACTCAGTGATGAATGTGGAAAATATCATAAAGTTGTTTTTTTTTGTTTTCGTTTCCCATTTTCAATCCTCTTATTCCAATTAATTCACATTACTTTCATCTTATCAAATTTGTAGTTGTATGACTCATAAATGGGTAGAAAATTTATGATCCTTCCATATTGGATCAGGAAAAGAAGTAAATCCTACCTTCCATAATGGACTTAGCACCAAATTCTTAGAAAAAATGATAGAGGATATAATTTTGTAGAAAAGGACTTGAACAACAAGATGAGGGTATCATGAACTTTGATAGATTAAATTGAAAGGACAATTTCTAGGTAAGGCTAAATGGTACCCCAGGGAGAAGGTAGAGGAAGAATTTTTTCAACTCATTCAATAAATTTTTTGGGTATTAAAAGCCTCCCAAAATCGAGAGGTATGATCCACATTGGATCATTGTATATTTTTTCATCTACCTAGATCATTTTAGAGTGGAAAAAATGGAGGAATCAGTTTACAAGGTCATTTTTATGAGCAGTACCAATGCTAGTTTAGAATATTCGAATAGATAAGAATTCTAGGGCCATTTTTACACCTTAAAAGACAAATTTTTATGGTCCCAGGCTTATTATGGACAAATATTCACAATTCTATCCATTGATAACTTTCTACTAGCATAAATATTGCCTCAATCAAAGCTCATATGAGAAACTTATGTATCTTGCAAGATGACCCACCATGTTTGACCACCATGATTTGAGAGGATGTCATGTCATCCCCCATTACTCATGGAAAAGGGGCTAGAAACATGAGGACTATAAACAAGAATCTAGAATGATCAAATTTATAACTCTAGTTGAGAGTTGGTGTCAAACCTGGGCCCTAGTTGGCTATCAAGATGTGTTAAAATAGGACCCTCAGAGGAAAAGGGTTTCCATCCTGTTCAATTGCATCTTGTTCCACTAGAAAATAAGAAAAACTTGGGAGTGGGAGTGGGAGAGCATAAAATAGGTGGTTTAGTGTCTATAGTATCCTATTATACCATAAGTCTCAAGTAACTCCACAGAGAGTTCCTTCTCCTTTTGTACTTGCATCATTTCCATTCCAAAGAAAGAGAGAGTATATAAGTCTAGCCTTCCAACTAGGTTTTCTGACCTAATGGTCTCTCGAATAATAGTTTTTGGTCATTGTGCTTGGTCTATGAATTTATTTCATTGCTCTCTATTTTCCACAATTTATTTATTACATGCATAAGTAGAAAATGATGATTAATAAATCTGAAATCTCAAAAAATTAAGCCTCATAATATAGATTTCATTTGAAATATGTTATGATGAATTGTATAGTGGAATATCCACGACATTCTACAAATTAGTAGATGTGAAACAAGGGACAATTCGTGTATCAATGTTTAATAAAGAATACTTAAGTTCCACTTATACCATGTAAATACTCGAAGACAACATAACAATTTATTCAACAAGCTACAATCTAATTATTAACAATCTATCTGTTATCACTTAGAAAAAACCTCAGTTGTAAAGGGAAAAAACTAAGGTAACCTCAAACCACTTTGAGGTTGAAAGTTGGCCCTTCAACATGGAGAGGGATCTCTCCCTAAACTCAACTACCCAAGGTCATAGTGGTAGAAGGTCTGTAATATGCTCTATGGCCAGATTAATTGAGAAACTCCGAGGTTGGTTGGGTTGTAGGAAATTTCACCATTGGGCATGGAGTCTGGCCCAATTAATTTTACATAAACCATAGGTTCAATGAGAAAATATTAGCAAAAGCAAGATAGTAAAAACTCCTTTGACAAGCTTGAAAATCATAGAATAGCAAAAAGTAACTAGTGTAATCTTTAGGTGAAAAACAAGTAATAAATACTTGAATAAATGAATTTGGAGCACACGGGTATGAGTTTGAACTCAAAAATCTAGTATTCAAATATTGAAGAACATATAAAACTTAGAAAACAGACAGGGAGTTGAAAACAAATGAATTTATGTAAGTTGCTCACATAAATTATTGTATAATATATGATCACACACACACACAGTACACAAAAAGGCTTTCTTTCAAAAGATTCCAACCCTTCTTCATTACAAATCCTTTTTCTTTATATATTACTTACAAACCATAACCAAAAATTAATTACAAAGTTATAAAAATAAAAGAGTATATATTTGATAAAAAATCGAATACATTGCATGGTTCTATTATGAAATAAAATAAAAAATATTGTGTATCTAAATATTAAATATATTTTTGGCGTCATGGCTAAAACTAGGGTCAAAACTGATGACTGATATTTTGCATTGTTTTTTAATGAGCCTAATGGTCAAGAGCATGTGTTTCCTCCTAAGAGATTACAGGTTCAAAACCGGAGGGGGGTAGAGTATGTATGCCTTCGTAGACTTAGCAATCAAATCGTTGTGCAGAGGTGGGCCCCTTGTCCCACAAACAAGGGGGTCTCATACACCAATTTGGTGTCTTGCTTGGTTGTGACCTTAAAATTGGATTATTTATTTTATTATTATTATCATATCATCATGCCTAATGTGGTAATATCTCCTTGAAACGTGACCTTGACTCATCAAAAGAGGAAACATGTACTACCTCGAGGCTCACACTTCTCCAAGTTGTTATTGATCACTTCCAAAAACAACTTTCTCCCTACGTTGACAGATTCATTGATACCCTTTCAATTCGAGAGATAAACTGGGATTGATGATGGGTTGGTTGTCATTGTTTCATATAAATATGCACAAAATTGTGCTGAAAATGTAGTGGTCAGCACTCATCAAAAATTCAGCAATGAAAATCGTTGACATGCTAACTGTCAGCGCCTAGTCAAAATCCCTTGAAAATTGTTGGCCAAAAAAATTATGTTCTTAAGATGACTAGTTGAGTGTACTAGCTGCTTCTAACAGGATATGAACATTACTTTTTATCCCTTCTTTAGTTTTCTTGGTCTCTGTAGTAGGTTTCTTACTTTATTTTTTAGGCCTTTTGGAAATTGTAGGCTTTTCCTTATTTATGATTAAATCATTTTGAGGGGTATGGTTTTGTTTCAATTTAATATTCAACCTGAGCTTGTTCCATAGTATCATATGTGGCCTCTTTGCACCTCTATAAATCTCAGATAAGGTAGGTTCTCTGTCAGCTTCTGTCTCCTTTGTCTCTGGTTCAGTGACTTTACCCTCAACCTCCTTTATTTCATTTATGATCTTTCTCTCTCTGCATGAAAAGTCACATGGGGAGAAGGAAAAAAATTTATTTCTCTAAGTCTTGCGCTCCTTCTTATATAAACCCTTTCCAATTTAGGAACTAAATGAGGAATAGATTATGCTCTTTTCTGGCTTCTAGTTTGAATGGGTGATGTCCCCAATTCTTGGTTTTTGGGTTGTTTAACCATTTTCTTAGTTCCTTTCTCTCTTCCTCTCTTTGGTTTAACAATCTCTACAAAACCCTCCCCCAAAAGAGAAATTGTCCCCAAGTCATATTGACTTTTCTTAGATGATTTTCAATCAACAGCTTAATAAAACACTTGTGATAAATAAAATGAGAGGAAACATTTGATTTTTCCTTGACCCTTGCAAACATTTGTTTGAGACTCATTAATAGAAAATAAGGGGCATTCATTCTGACTTGTTGTGCAATATTGGCGAGGGAACAGGAATGATATAGATTAACCTTGTTGAAGCATACCTCGCATGTGAAATACAACTTTTCAATCTGCAAGAGCACATGACATCCATCCTTCAACCAGATTCTCTGGATCTCCAAACGTTAGGACCCATCCTTGTATTCATCTTTCAAGAAGAATGACATATCAATTTCGGCTAGAATATGGCTCTTGAACCACCGTTCTTGGTCCACGTGGAGGTTTGTGGCTTCCACAATCACCTCCTCAGGTCCTTTGGGCTTTCCTCTATGTAATTTTCCACTCTTCCCCATAATTTCCACCGTCAAAGACACTTTCACTGGAGATGGGAGTGGGATTTGATCTCAGATTTCGGGATAATCACTGATTTTATTTTGGGGAATGAAACGAACAAAAGATTAACCACACACTAAACTGACTTCCACCATTCAGAACAAATAAGTTTAAAGTGTGACCAATAAATTACATAATGAAATGATTATTCACATGACTGGTGGTTACGAAAAATTCTTCTGTCAAATCATGATTTTTACCATAAGATTACCTCTTGGCAGCGGAAAAATGTCATGTGAAATCATAACATGTCATGTCACCCTCTTCTTAGTTAGTGCTAGCTTGATTAGTTATCGCTTTTTTCTAGACATGTGCTCTATCAACGCCTTTTGATATTGACCTTCAAAACTTTAAAATTCAAATGGGCGCTATGCTCCACTTATCGGTTTATAGCGCCCCACTTATCGGTTTTTAACTTTAAAATTTTAAAATTAGTGTTGATACTCTAGTTTTCAGCACATTTTATTTTACGAATATACAATAAGCATTGATATTCTATCTATCATTGTTTCTATTTTACAATTGGTGCAGACAATCCTACTGTGAGTGCTAAAAAAAATTGAATAAAAAAATTTACATTGTTGAAATTAAAACAATGAAGCAAAACTGAGATAACACTATCATTATATGATAAGTATATGTAAAAAATAATTTCATAAGTGCTTATTTATCAAAATTGTAAAACTCAAAATATATATTTGTGCATTTGTAAATAAGAATCAGTTATCAATTAATATACTTAATCCAAAAGAATTAGAACCAAAAATCTATAATTAACCCAAAAAAATTAGAATAAGAAACTTCATAAAATGCCCAACAACACTAATTATGATAAATTAAATATTAAATTTAAATAAATAAACAAATATAAATCCATTTAAACATAATTATTTGTACTTTATTCTTATTATTTCTTATCACTTTAAAAATAAATCCATCAACAATGACCTACATAAACCATATACATTTTACATATCTCCACACCTAATCAATCCATCAAAGATGGCCTATACAAACTATCTCCACTTCACCTTATATTATAACGTACATATATTACATAATCTAAAAATTAATAAATTCATTGTAAGTGTCCAATTCAATTTAGTCCAATAAACTCCACCGCCAATTTCACATACACATTCCACCCCTAACTCTGAAAATAATCAAACTAACTCTTCACAGCCTCCAACTTTTTGCTTTTTTGTTATCGAACAAAAGGGAGAACAAGATACTCTACGTAGAAAAGCTGCACAAAGAAAGCAATAACCACGTTAAGATTAGGTGGACCATTTTATTAAAAAAACATAGACATCAAAACGCTGAATAATCCACTGGAGAGAGGCTTGCCTTCCAAACAAACATATAAAAGGAGGTAATAGCTGCTTTGCTCTTGAGGTCTGTTGAATGTGCTCGGCCCCAAAGAATTACAGAAAGCAGGGCATGTGCAGAAATCTGTGGTAGAAAAGTTCAATTATACTTTCAAGTTAGTTAAGAAGAGTCATCTCTATTTGATTTGTTGTTTTTGGGAATATAGTTTTTTGGAATATCTCGGAATAGAATAGATAAAAGTGAGTAAAAAAATGTAAAAAAATGATCTTATTCTAGTTTATATTGAAATATTTTTAGAATCAACAATCTTGTTATTTTAGATATTATTTTTTGAGATTCAACTGAGTTTATTAAGTCATTCATTTATGAACATTTCCATGAGAAGTAGTAGTAGCTGACTAATTTCTCATGATTTTTGAATAGTCTCACTTCTTCACCCCTATAATATAATGCTAAACCTCTCAATACTTAAATCTAATTATTTTTAGAATTAATAATAAATTTAAATTTTGTTGTTAAAAAAAATCATCACTCTAAATATATTTTATTTATTCCAAAAAAAAATTAATCCATATAAACTTAACATAATATAAAATATATATATTTATATAAAATATATTATAATAATTTCAACTAACTATCCAACATAAATTCTGCACTCTACATTCTGCGAAGGTATCCAGGGTATGCGATGGCTTTTTCCTTCACTCTCATTTCGGATTCTCTTCCAGATAAGTTCTGTGGGTTCGCCTTTGTTTTAATGGTTAATAAGTCTATTATCTTCCTCTCCCGGGGTATTTTGGTTCTATTTTGGTTCTATATGTCTCTGAAAGTGTAGTGGGAGTTCGTATTATCCCTTGTTTTCAAAGCCCACACCCTCTTTTTATTCATATCATGGTGTATCATAGGTTAAAGGGAACTCTATGTTCGTTGTTCTATCATGACGCTGTCATCCTATGTCAGTCTTCAACTTCCTCGTTTTTACTGGTCACAGCAATGGTGACTAAGTTTCTTTTTATAAAAGCTGTAAATCCAAAATATTCTCTGGTCCAACTTAGGTCTCAGGAATTGGGCTTCAGTTAATTTCGATATGTTGCCTAACATACAGTTGATTAGGTCTGTGTTAAATCTTTTCATCTTTATACATGATAGTAAGGCCTGGTTTCAATTCACTGTTCGCAAGTATAATGCCAATACTCATCATACTGCTCAACGTCTTCATCTTATTCTTCTCCAGAGGAAATTACACTGTTTTTACATCCACAGTTTCAGTGTTAATGGTCTCTACACTGTTACTTCATTGTCTCCAGATACTATGCCTAAAACAAGAACAGATACTTCCACTGCAACAGATTTTCCTCCTCCAAACAGAGGTAGGAAAACAAATTCTGAGACATTGGAAACTATGGCCAATATCTATGAGGAAACCACTCCAGAAGACATTAAAAGCTTAATTGATGCATGGGAACAGGATTCTGAAGAAGATGACATGGCTATCAGTGAGCAACAAGCTAGAATGGAATTCATCCTAGACCCGACAAGTACAAGGGGTAGAGTCTCCCTATTTCGGCGAATGTGAAGACATATTGGAAAATTAAATGTGTTTTGGCTAAAGCATTGATGAGCCTACGGGAAAAAGAGGTTAAATCATATTCTTCGGTGCTTTTGAACTCCAAGCTATGAAACAAGAAATGCGAGAAATGGCGAAGGTTCAGCACCGATAAAATGCTGGATTGATAATATCGAACAACAACTCGGACTTATTCGACAAGCGAGAGGTCTACTGCTTTTGATTCATCGACGGATAAGTAAGTTTTGTTTGGTACATTTTTGAATGACTCTAAATAGTCTTTATCTGTTGAGTTCAATATGTAATTTCTTTGGACATTGTCGTGATAATCTAGAGGCAACTAAACTAAAGAAACAATTTCAATTTTGGTCTGCATTTAACTCTTTAAGGTGGCCAACAGACCTGGTTTCCTTCGGGCAGGTTGAGGCCTGATGTATTTTTTTGCAACTTGCTCTTATAATAGAAATGGCTAGATACTACGGAATTTACCAAAAAAAAAACAAAACAAAACAAAAAACTATCCAACATAAATTCAATTAATTATATAATTTTACTTTTATTTATAATATTTTTTAATTAAAACTCATTCTAATTAATATACTTTTCTTTACACACAACTTATTTTAGAGTGAAAGAAAACAATAAATTTATTTTTATTTATAATTTTCTTAAATTAAAATTTATTTCATTTAATATAATTTTCCTACAGTAAAACAAACATTTATATTCAGAAGTCCAGAGATACTTACCATCAGAAATTTGCTCCACATAAATGGAGAAGCAACTCCCAAAATCATGGCAGCACAATACAGTGCCTGCAATAAATATACACAGAGCCAAAACACCTGTTCCAACCACCAAAATAAAACGCGATCTCATCAACCACAAAGAGAGAATGAAAAGATCATTTCAACTTTTTCTTTTTCCAGAAAAGGTGGCGCACCCGCTTTGGACCGAGACGAACGCTGAACGATTGGATTCCAAAGCATTGATCTCCCTCCACGTCTGGTATATCCTGCTCATGCAACGATCATAAAGTCACATAGTCACATGACTGAAAGAGTATATATATATATGGTTATTATATTTTTTATATTTTAAAGGTTTAATTAGAATGTCACCTAATTTTAGGTAATTTTTTGTTTTTTAAGTTGTTTATCTTGTATTTGTATATTAGGTATTTAGTTATAGTTGTGCTTTCAATAAGGTAAACAATTTTATTAGGAGAATAGGATAATGTGTTTTTTTTTTTAATTTCGTGATTAAAAGTGATTAAAGTTACAAAACATTTTTAGATTTTTTCTTTCTTTCTCTATCTGTCTATAAATGCTGTAGCCCCAAACTTCACAACCATATAAAATAATAGAGGTGATGAGAGTCTCAAATAGGAGTTTATTCTCATCTCATAAGGAAAATTTCACTAATTTACAAATTTTTTCAAGTCCATAATAAATTTTCCATCCTCCATGTATCTTTTTCTTGATGTCATAGTTCTAATTGAATTTGTAATGAAGATCAATTCTGAAACATTTGTGTGAATCTACTTCCTCCACATTGTTGTTGCCATAAATGAAATTAAAGTAAATGACATTTTTGGATTTAATTATAATTGAGATAGATCCATCATAATTCTACATCTAACATGCATTGAAAGAGATCAAATTCATTGAGGTGCAAATCTTTTTTTTTTTTAAACCTTGAAGAAAAATATATTCCTATTAATACTTAACCAATCCTAAATTAAAATGAAGCTACACTAATTCAAATCATAAACAACCACATCAAATTCTCATCAATGTCAACATTATAGATAAATTTTGATGTTTCAAAATTTATTATGTATTAATTTTAATTTAGAAAATAATGTTTAAAATGTTCAAGATAAAAATGTCTCGAGTCCTATTTCTATTTCTAACCTACTTTGGAAAATTGTACTTTAGTTTGAACTAAGAATAATATTTCAAACAATGCTCATTGAAACAATATGTGAACTTGTGGTAACTTTGTCTTTAGTATCTTTGAAAAAGAATATTATCATGATGATGAACTACAGTTGGTAGTTCAAAACGCGTCGTTCCTAAAATTCTCATGTGATTTTCCCGAAAGATTTATATATAAAAAGAATATTATGTAAACGTGTCATAATTTTGTCTTAGTTATTTTATGGTTTGAAAAATTTTGTATTATTGCTTAAAAGTTTGTTCTTTAACATAAATTTAATATTAATTTTAATAATTTATTAGGAATATTATTGCAAAATAGATTGTAATAATTATTCAAAAATTAATATAATTAGATTTTTTAATATGATTTTTATTGTTTGTATAATTAATGATAAAACAATTTATTATTATTTTTACTTCTATTTTTATTATTTATATAATTAATATATATTTCCAAAAAAATTAAAGATATATCAATATAATAAATATTTTTAAAAATATCCCCAACGTGTATGCTCCTTTAAGCCAAACATTGTGATAATGATGCAAGGGAGTGGTTCAAAATGCAATTTGCCCTCTTAAATAATCTTTTTAGTATGTTGGTACAAATTGATATATTCTCACAAGAGAGTTGTATTCATGAGTTTAATGTGGCAGTACACTGCTTTTACATCACCTTGCAGGCAAATGTCTTTTTTTAAAGGCAGATCCCATCCTATCCATGGAATAGTACTGATTACCTTTTTATGTCTTTGCCAATGTATGTCTTTCGATATGCCTTCTATTATCGTAGTTATTGTGTCCAATTCTATGGGAGCATTTTTTGGAGTCGTTTGGTCCTTTCAAAGGTGGCAATGTAGTGTCTCACTCATCTCCTTCTCCAACCTCTCTGGGTTGGTTTCTATGGGGCTCAAGCTAGCCAGCCAAACTCTTTATGATGATTCAATGTTCACTAAGGGTTCTTTGTCTTCTCTCGATTTCTCGAGTTACATAGCCCATTGCATGGCTCTAAACCCAACCTTGTCTGAAGGCTTTACGGAGAAGCTCTTCAAATTATGTGTGAAAATATTTCAATATTATTTCACAAAACGACAAAGGTTTGTTGGACAGTTGGCATTGTCTGGATGGATAGTGGCTACAAGTTTATTGGCATTGATGTCAACAATCATGTTGGGAGATGTGTTAGGAAGTTGGAATTTTCTGACTATTGGCAAGAGTGTTGGCATTGATGCCAACTAGACTAGTATGGATGTTTGTGGAAGCAGATGTTGGCTTTGATGTGCACTTGGCTAGTTGTGATGGTAATTGGGCTAGCATTGATGTGATTTATGTGTCAAGCTTAGGGGGAGTCATATGGTTGTTGCAGTCTTTAGTAGAGAATCACCATAGTAGTAGGTTTATTGGAGAAGCCATAAAATGATGACTATGGTGGTTGGGAGACCCAGACTTTGGAGGAGGTTTTTCCTCAAGAGATCAGCTCAAATACTCTTAGAGATGGCACAGTTGGTTAGTTATCTAAAATATATTTCCAATGGTATGTAGAAGTCTATGAATGGCCATTGAGATCAAAAGTTATTGATTTTTGAAGTTAGTCCTAAGCAAGTTGGCATATCGGGACCGAGAGGTCAGAATATCGGAGGGTTGGAGTCTCAGGAACCGATTCTTGGAACCCTTTATCGAAGCTTGGTGATTTATTTCCTTAGCAGTTTATTTAAAAGAGACCCGAAAGGAGAAGGGTGAATATCGAAGCCGATTTTCAGAAGGTTAGACACATCGGAACCTAGGAACCAGAGCAACAGGTGAAATCAGACTATTGGAGGAAGGAATATTGGGACCTTGGCAGTTTATTTGATCGGGACCCGATATCGGAAGGGGAATATCAGATAAGGCTCAGAATATCGAAGCCTATCGGATATTGAAACCTCGAAGCAACCAAAATCAGAATCAGGCTCGAGTATCAAAATTTCAGAGATCGAGACCTTGTAACTTCTTAATAAGGAAATTCTCTAAAAAGTGTTGAAGATGCGAGGAGAAGGATTTACGAAGAAATTCGTTGAAAAACCAAAGGACAGAGGGACCCTTTCTCTCTCCTCCTATAGGACACATGGAAGCAATTGATTAGTCCTGTGAAGCTGACAAGGCAGATGATGTCAGCATGACGTGGCAATATGGTGGACACTTGGCAGTGAGATTCAGCATTTTTGGTGGCTTAATGGGGCAAATCCATGTGACATGTCTCACCACTTAGAACGCGCCACATGGAGATGATGACAACAACATGTCATCATCTCAGAGGTCGGCATATCATAGGTCGGATTTTTCGAAACTCCTTTGTAATTTCCTTTTGAGAAAAGTTACGATAAGAAGGGGCTCTGATGTGTTGGCATTTGGTCAAGGAAACTAATAGAACCAAGGGTGCACAGCGGGGCTACCACCTAAGTGTTATAGAGCATATCGGAGGTTGTAGATTTCGTAACTCCGCTTTAAATGAATTTTGAAGAAAGCTACGATATGAGGGAGCTCTAATGTTGGTTGGAATTTGGTCATGAGGACCCAAAGAACCAAGGGCGTAGAGAAGGTTGAGCACCTAAGTGCTATGGAGAATATCAGAGGAAGGATGCATTGTAACTATGATGTAATTGATTTATGAAAAGGTTACGATTCCAGGGAGCTCTGATGAATGTGTTGGCACTTTGTTGTGGAGTTCAGAGAACCAAGGGCATAGAGCGGAACTTAGCACCTAAGTGTTATGTGATGCCACATGGGAAGTATTTTGGAGGTAAGAATTTCAGAATTCCTCCATAATATTAATTTGGAGAGAAGTGTTAATACTAAGGGCTTTCAATGTGTCAGAATTTAGTCATGGAAGCCCAGAGAAACAAGAGTGAGAGAAAATACATAAGGAAAGAGGCCCACAATAGGATCCTGAAGGCCTTAGCACCTAAATGCTAATCCGCCAGTCACAACACCCGATCTCATGGAGGAAAAACAAGAAAATGGGCTAAGAAAGAAGGGATAAAGGCTACATCAAAATTTTGTGTTCTCGTAACATATTTTTAATAAAAGTTACGATATGTTGTGGCTTTGAAACTACATTGTGGTGTAACTTTACGAGTTATCAAGCTTTGATAGTGTAGCACAGAGGTAATAAATGATCAATGGGTTGACAACTGAAGAATAATTGAGCGTAGAGGAGTTGGTCGCTGGAATAAACAACGATTGTTAGAGATAATTGGGTCAAGGCGACAAGAACCATGATTTTTTAGAAAATAGTGTTGAGGTATGTCTCAAAGATTGAAATAAAGATGCATATGATCTTCCCGTGCATGCCTTATTGAATTAAAAGAAGAATAGAGAATCCCATGCTCTGCGTTTAATATGATTGCAGTAGCAAAGAGTTGGATGCTACAGTAGTATGGAGAGCCTGGTTCGAGTGTGCAAGTAAACTAAGAATTGATTCTCACTATGGAGATCACTCAGGAACAAAACCAATGATTTCCATTGAGCAAGTGGGGGAATGCGGCATTGTTGAGAGAGAAGTGTGGAGAGATCTGTGTATGAATGTGTTGTTGTGTGAGGCTAAGTGAGTCATTTCTGTTGAAAATAGGTTGAGAGTGCCTATGAAGAGAAAATATACCCCATGAGTGGTTGTGTTATTGTAAGTGCAAGGCCGAAAGTTCCTAGGCAGAGGAAGAAAGTTGAGTGTTGAATGTATGTTGTTGAAGAGAAAAGCGACAAAAATAGTAGAGTGTTGCATGTGTAGTGTGTTAGTGGGTTGTTGAGTGGAACAACGATTGTTAGAGGAGAAGGAAACAAAGCAAGCAAAGGAAGGACAAGGAAAGCAAGGATCAAGCAAGGAAAATTCGGATCAAGAAGCTTCAATAGGAATAATTGTAGGTAATAAGTTGCATGTATGCTTTCCTAGATGGTTTTGGCATGCATGGCATATGCATGTGTGTATTTGGTTTATTTTTTGTTGGTGGCATGGATTTTTTTTGGTTTTGATAGTGGTTTTAGCCTTGTCTTACCATTTTTGGATAGCCATGGTGTGATGGGATTCTTTCTCAGTTGATTTGTGGATTTCCGAAAGGTTTTAGATCCGGGTGAGGTGGTCTTAGGAAAATCCCAAGGGTTGGGGTGGATATGATTTTCTCCGGGAAGCCCTTAACAAGTGGGTGGAGACACGAAAATTCTTCAAGGGACGTTGAAGTAATTTTGAGGCATCCAAGATTGGTTTGGTTTTGTGATCTCAAAACCAGTTTAGGTGAGATCACAATATCGTGAGGATGTAGGTGGTTTAATCTCTAGATTCCCTTGATTTTTTATGGATTGGTTTATCCCATGAGATCCCACATTCATGCTTGGAATATGGCACGGGGGTGATTGGCTGAAAGAAATATTTGGTTGAGCCCAATCTTTGGTCGAGAGGTACATGGAAGTCCTAAACCTGGTTGGATTTTTCATATGTTTAATAAGAGCCAAGTTTCTCTTGCTTTTGATGAGTAAATGTACTTGTTATTATGTGGATTTAATGGTTGTTTTTTCATTGTTATTTATTTAGTTATATGTTGGTTATAAGCATGGTTATTTGGCAAATCTAAGTATGGATCTTATAACTTTTTCATTAATGAATGCCCAGTTCATGAATGTATGACCTAATTGGTGTTATGAAAACTATTTTCAGAAGGCATTGGTCCTTCTTGTTAAACCTCAGATAAGTTTACAGATCCTTATGTTCAGATTTGCATTCATGACATGTAGGTTGCATTTTTACCAAGTGTTTGACGAAATGCCAGTCCCAATTGGGAGAGGTCAGGTCAAGTTCTGGTAAAAGTTTTGGTTTAAAATATTTTTCTATATGCCATTCATCATTTCTTGAAGTTTCACTGAGTTCTAGGTAGAAGCCTGAGTCCTAGCCCTGAAAAAGTGGCTCGGAATTCGAGTTCGCTGGCATAGAACTGACTGGAAAAGTCCACAGTCACTGGTAGGTAGGCCAATGGGAGAAACTATTGGGATATAGTCGCTTGCATGCTTTGGAAAGGGAGCGGATGAGGCTCTAAGACAGTGAAAAAGAGAGTTATCTCAGGGGCTGGATACCTGGAGCGGTTGGGTTGCTCCTAGACGTCCTGTAGCACTTGAGGGAAATCAATAAGGTATTAAGTTGTCGACTCCATTTCCTTAAGGTCATATAGGAGGTTGAGTCTTATCATAGTGACTCTCAGCTTATGTTTACCCTGGGCAAAGTGATGAAAGTGGGAAAATGTGGAAGGAGGCGTTACATATCAACTCTCAAGAGGCATAAATTTTGCATACAAACTTCAACTAATGTCTTTATTACACTATTGGAATGGTCTCTAATTGTAGAACAAAATCACAAGGTCTTATGCTTAAGAAAGAAAGTTTTACCCCCAAGAAACATCATTTAATGCCTCAAAATTTCCCTAGAAGGTTTTCAACCCTAATTCTCCAAGCTGGGTCTTACTGAGAAAACTACTCTTACAATTTGATTTCTCCACCTTTTCCACTTTGAAAGCATCGAGATGGATGACAAATAATATAATGATCCAAACCAAGTCAACATTAGAAATTTCTTTATTGAAGTAAGTAAATAGAAACATGAGCTTATTTGATCTCTTAATCCCTATACGGGTTATGAACCAAAGGTTGGTTACAAATTTCACACTTCGGAAGGTAATGGGAGCCCACCAATCTAGTGGTGGAAGATAATTTGGAAGTTCAAATGTCCTACTAAACATAAAATCTTTATGTGGTTCCTTCTCAACAACGAGGCCCTAACTTGGAACATTTTACAAAATCTAAGGGCCTGGTAGATGTTGTCTTTGTGAAGCTAATATAGAACCCAATTTTCATCTCATGATTCCTTGTCCATACTTGAAGCAAGTCTGGAAAGAGTTATACAAATTAATAGTTTTGCATAATATTTGGGAAGGGGACACCATTAAAAAGGATTTTAGACAATACCACGTCAAAATAGGGGAACAAAGAGGTACAAAGCCCTCCCTCTCAGTTATGCTTAGGGAATCTTGCTAGCCAAAAATGCCAAACCTTTTGAGGGTATGAACACCCTTTCTCTTAAATGTGCCACTAAAAATATCAACATACTTTGTCCTTTCCCCCAATTTTCAATTTCTCTTCCTCACAAATAAGATACAACACAACTCATAAACAAACAAATCCCCTTGGCTTTCTTTAAAGGAACCTCACAAGGTAGTCCTACTAGAAGTGGGCCAATAGGGAATTATATATATCTTTCCCCAAACTATAGCATCTACTCCAAAGATGGAATTGGTTCGACAACAAACAATTTTCGTGAACTTATGGCTCTCAAACTAGTCTAATGATGGTTTATTAAAGAGGAGCTACACAAATTCAAATTTTTAGAAACTCACTTCTAGATATTCAATGGACAAAAGGAAACTTTACCTTTAGGATGTTCACCCTACAACCATTACTTCTTTGCATCAAGAATATGGAATCATCCTTCACTCTTTTTACTTTTGCTCATTTCTATAAGGACATAAATTTAAGGAAGCTTGGGAGCTTCAAGAGGGCACTTGCTAAGCCCTTAAATCCACTCAAAGATAATCTTCTTTTTATTTTCGTGAACCTTAGTTTTAATTTCTTCATTTTCTTGGAGATTGTGGAACAAAGATCAATATAAAATCTGAAAGTTTTTCTGTTAAGAATACATGTTAGAGCTAGAAACAAGAAAAAGTATTGAAACTCTATGCTAATGAACAAGAAGTTGTATTATTGATGGCATATACTCAAAGAATGAAAGCATCTAGTGAAGATTGTTAAGTCTTGTTGTAATTTTGTTATCTTTACAAAAAATTAAAAACCCTATAAAAACAGAAATAGCATATTTACACAAACAAAAATACCAAGGGTATGATCTTTATTTAAAAGTATGGTAACCATATAAATATTTTCATAATAATTTAAATTGTACTTTTCAATATAGATAGGAATTTTTGAATTTTGAGTAATTAAGTGTGATTATAATCCAATTTAATTTACATTTAAAAAATTTTGGTTTAATTCTCACATATATATATATATATATATATATATATATATATATATATATATATATAATCCAATTTTAAAGTCACTGCCAATCTAGACATTAAATTGGTGTATCAAACCCCCTTGTTTGTGAGACAAGAGACATCTCTGCGCAGCAATTTGACTGCTAATGTGAAACATTTTAACTCATTAACTCAGTTAAATTACATAAAAATAAAAATAAAATAAAATATAAAAATATAAAATTAATAATTAAACTAGTATAAATGGATATTAATTAAGGATTTACCAAATATCAAGAAAGATCAAATTTTTTGAAATACAAATCTCTCTTTAAGAAATTTAAAATACTAGATCCAGAATTATTACCTTAAACAGGGCTATAACCGTAGAAAACAAGAAGGTGAAGGCTAAACCGAATATCAAAGGCTTGGTCACTACTGCAGGTCTTTTGTATACAAAACTCTGAAAAGGAAAATTTATAAAAAAAATGTCAGTGACTAATTTTCACACACCAGATTTTCCATTTGTGTCCTGAAACTCAATGAACTGCATGTTGTATTTACCTGCATATGTTGATAAAAGGCAAGTTGAACAGCAAATGTCCTTACACAGAGAATGGACGTTGCAGCAGCCAAAGCAGATCGTTTCCACCTTAAAAATGGAAGCTAAGAAAAAATTCTGCCATTAATTATTTGCCAAAACTAAATCAATGTAATGCCTAAACGAAGTCTTATTCATCCTTTTTCAAAAATGTAGAAAGGGCATTACATCAACTGAGTATGCAGTTCCAAGAAGAAAGCCCATCAATAGAGCCCCAAGCAAAGGTGGTGAACCAATCATCCATGCCATGGTAAGACTCTGCAAAGAGGAGAGTTAAAATATTTATATTGAAAGACAATATATCAACTCAGTATGCAGTTTCAAGAGCAAGCCAATTCATAGAGCTTCAAGTGAAAGGTATAATCCATTTTTAAAATGGTTGAAAATATAAATTCAAATGAATTTTGACAACAACATTGTTGTATTTAGATGATTTTTTCTTCAACCAACCCAAAAAAAATCATATACACCAATATTTTGTTATTTCTGCCCAAAACATAATTAAAAATTCAAATAAAATTTGACAATAGTATCCTTGCACTAAGACCATACCACTACAGCAGAAGCAACAACAATTGCTCCAGCTGCTTCTATAGAATATTCACCAGAGGCGATCGGAAGGTATGGCTTGTTAATCTGGTTAAAAAATAACACCATGAGTCAAATAAAACCCACACTCAAAACTTAGATTTTGAGTGTGCTTTTGTTAAAAAAAAATTAAAAGCATGTAAGCATAATTATAGTGGTAAATTTTTTTTTTTTTTTTTGAAATTTTTAATATGTACGAGGATGAGGATTTGTCCAAAATTTAAGGTGGGCACTCCTCATTCTCAGAAACCAAAAGAGGTTCAATGAAAATGGTTGGGGTGTCCATCTGAAAAGTTGAACAAATCTTCATAGTAAATATTTCTAAAAAAACCATTTACCACTTTAAAAAAATTCACAAGAAAACCTAGATTGCTGAAATTTTGGGACACAAAATCAAACCAATTATAACTGAATTCAACTGTCAAAAATCACAAAGAATTAAAATATTTCAGGACCTTGTCTATTTCAACATCGAATAGTTGGTTCAACCCCACAATATAAATATTCATAAAGACGGCCGGTATCAATGCCTGTGTAAGATACACCACAGTTACACCGTTAAAGCAAGTATTTCCTCAATCCCCAATACAATACACTAAATTTTCTTTTACCTACAGAGTACCACCTTTAGGAGTTCAATGAAAAACACAGGAGAAAGATCCGATCCGCTTTGAACAGCCAATAGAGACACAGAAGTAACTGCTACCACCTGATGCATCAAGGCCATTAATGCAGTTAAATTTCAGGTATACCATTTGATCTGGTCAAGTTTTATTTCAACTGCAAATTGACATAGATTTACAAATTGACATAAATTAACATAGATTCATTTTAACAATAAATCTACTCATCCTAGGATTCAAAAATACTTTTGAATTTTTAAATTATTCATTTTAACAATAAATCTACTAAACCCAAGATTCAAAAATACTTCTGAATTTCTAAATTATTAAGGAAATAGAATAGAATGAAGAGGATACATGCAATCAGATGGTGCAAAATGAAGTAAGGAGAATAAAGCCAGAGGTATTCTGAAGGCGGGAAGGATTGCTTTGACCTTGATAGAAGCATTATGAACAACCTTGCAGTGCTAAGGATATCCTTAATGTAAATATCTGTCATTACAATAAAATCTATAGGTATTATTAAACTTTCAAATCCTCAACATTATCGATCAATTCTCAAAAGTGTGATAATTTTTCAATACCAAAACTCACAAACACTTTGTTGGATATTGGATAAATCAACGCTCCCTTTGTGTTTTGCGACATGGACTAATTGTCTTTCATAGATCCTTATCTCTGTGATCGTTGACTAACACCTGCGGGTTTTGATCTAATGGCAATTGTGATTCCCAACAAGTGGTATCATAGTGTAGGTCATGAGTTCTAGACATACCCGGCTCGCTTTGGGGGAGATTGTTGGACATTGGATAAACCAATGATCCCACTATGTTTCGCGGCATGGACTAACCGCCTTTCATGGATCCTTATCTCTGGGGATGGACTAACAGCCTCTCATGGATCCTTATCTCTGGCGATGCGATGTTGACTTAATGCCTACGGGTTTTGGTCTAATAGCAATCGTGATTCCCAACACACCTTGAGTGAACAATTCCCCGTGTGTTTCGTGACATGGACTAACTGTCTTTCATGGATCCTTATCTCTAGCCATGGACTAACAGCCTCTCATGGATCCTTATCTCTGGTGATGTGATGTTGACTAACGCCTACGGGTTTTGGTCTAATAGCAATCGTGATTCCCAACACACCTTGAGTGAACAATTCCCCGTGTGTTTCACAACATGGGCTAATCGCCTTTCATGGATCCTTACCTCTAGCTATGGACTAACAACCTCTCATGGATCCTTATCTTTGGCAATGCAATGTTGACTAACACCTACGGGTTTTGGAGATTTTGGTCTAATGGCAATCGAGTTTTGGAGATTTTGGTATAATGGCAATCGTGATTCCCAACACACCACAATTAATCATATGTTCTCAAAGTGCACCAGATGATCAATTCCCATAAGTACAAAGTCAGTGCAACAACATATACTGCTGGTATCCATGTTACATTAACATTACACAGTGAATTCTGAATACCCGTCAGTCTCTGCCAACAGTTAAAACTTCTCACAATACTTTTCACTACATGTAAAGATGTTTATCCTCACTATTTTTCTCTCTATATACATATCCTATGCATGGAAATAACGAGAGATACACAGTAAATAAGGAGTGCCCCTTCAATGCCTACCAACCATAAAAACTCAGATGTCTATCCTTTCTATATATAGATCTTTTGTACGAGCTTTTCCCTGTTAGTGTCTACTAAAAGTTAAAACTCTGCAATTTTCTTTCAGGATGTTTATTCTCTCTCATTGTGTATTCCTAAAACTCTGCAACATTTTCTTGCTTTCAAGATATTTATCCCCTCTCTTTGTATACCCCTGTCCTTTGCATTAGTTTTTCACATATACACACAAAAAATAACAAGCAATGCACATATTCGAAATCCAGGTAAGCTGTAGAGAACCTCACTTCTTTGTGCTGGACCAACATTTAGAAAGAATGCTAATATTGAACTTACTGTGCCTATCACTGTGTGAGGACGGGAAAAACGATAAAACGCACTCCATGTATCTTTCAAAACCTCAATAGAAATTTGGGTGTTGGCAGTCTCCGACTCAACAGCAGCAGAATCGTGAATACTGACATGAGCTTTTGGCTTAACATATATAATTGGACTGTTTTTGTTGTCTCGAAAACTTCCTTCATATTTGCTGCTAATAACTGCAGACTGAAACAAATTAGATGAACCCACAGGCTGACTCCCTGGTGCCCTCCTCTTGAAACAGCAGCATCTTCTCAGATTGGTAGTCTGATCTGCAATTCCATGACTTCGTCCACACCCTGTTAATAGTAATGCTGATTTGATAAGCAAGTGAATTTCCATCAAAATTCTCATGAATAGAATTCAATATACATATGATTGTGTCCATGTAAAGTACATTTGATTGTGATACATTTTAAATCCATCTAAAATCGAAACCATAAAATTGCAGAAGCACATGGTATGGTCAATTTTTTATTACTAGTTTATATCTGCGTGGGGATATTTCACTAATTTTCAAGGGTATTTAAGTACATTTGTTGTTATTAAAGTAGTAATAGTAGGGTCACACCTGAGTCAAAATATGAGGATGATGACAATGATGGTGGTGGTGCAGAGTGAGTAAAAGGTAGCATGTAAGCAGAATCGTCATATAAAATCGGTTGATGAAACATATATGAAAAGGAGTTTTCTAAAGAACCCGTAGATATAGCTGCTGGAATCTATATATTTTGATGGTGAATTTTTTTATATGGACTTTAACCAATATTTATATTTGCAGGTATGAAGCAGAGAGGGTCAAGCAGGAAGAAGACCAAAGATTGGGGCAAACCAAAATTGAAGAAAAAGGGCAATAAAGACAAAGTTGAAGAAAGGACTAATTTAATGAATATTACTCATGAAAAGTAAATCATTTTTTTTGTAATGTGAAATGAATAATATGATGAAAAAATATGACAATGAAAACTAGTTCTAAAAGTTTATTTAGAAATAAAATATGGAGAATCCTTGATTGGGGTGTCATGCAAGAGATGTGAGGCGTGAGGTGGCACGCGGTGGTGTGTACCATACGGCCACTCGAGAACAGTTGACGGCAAGTGTTTGGAGAGGCGATAGTACCACTCGCACAATATAATGACGGGATGAATACAATGGAGGCCAACTAACCATGTCAAAGTTGTATGGGAAACAGCGTCGGTGCATAAAGGGGGTTATGAAGGCAGGTGAGGGGAAAGGCGGTATTGTTTTCTAGCAGAATTCGGAGGAAGAAGGAGCAGACGTTGTGCGGGAGAAGGTCAGAGCACTGCGATCACACCCTGTGACCTAGTATGTGCTTCGTCTCCTCACTATGTATGTTGCGGTCAACCTAACAATATATCTGGTCTGTTACAATACATGTATCTTCGAAGAGATATTTCCTCTGTCGTCTACGTTCTATAATTGGAATTACAGTGTTAATGGTCTGGTTTTGGATGAGGGTTGTATAAACTTTGTGGGTTTGCATGGCCTGTTAGCGAGTCAGCTATTTGATTCTAGAAGCTACAGACTCTCTTCAAATTTTACTTGTGTAGTTCTTTGCATGGCTTAGACACAGGTGGATTTTGGTTCTTTTGCTTTAGAGCCCCTCTATATCATGCATTTTGTTTTCGATCCCTCCAGTACCTTGCATTTTGTTTTTGTGTTTCTCTGCCCCATGCATTCAGCTTTTGAGTCTCCTTGGCCCATGCATGCAGCTCTCGAGTCCCCCTATAAAATGAATTCTGCTATCGAGCCCCTTTGCGCTATGCATTCTACCCCGCACCATGTATGCAATGCCAGGGCTTTGTCGTCTTGGACTTATGAATTACAGTGCATGGCTTTCAATGACTACCCTGCAAACCGTGCTCGACGCAATTGGCATCCTTGACCTGCTCTCTCTCAATCATTTCGTCATGTGAACGGTTTCCTGCCAAGGATGTGGGCTGATTATCGTGTCTTACTAAGGTTTAGGCCAGTATTTAGAAGGTTTAATTCTGTTTACAGAGGTTGTAGTTCTGTTTCAATGGGCCTCTGGTTTACTGTGTTGAATTTTTGTCCCTACCTTGTCAAAGTTCTAGTTTGAGAGGGGTTTTTCTGTTGGTGGGTCTATAACCTCTCGGTGTTGAAGAATTTCAATATTTATATTCATTAGAAGAATTTTGAGGTCTAAAATGGGCCTTTTAAAGAAATAATAAAATAATAGCTAAAGCTAAACCAATAAAATAATATTTATGAATTTTCAATTCACCTTTGCACTACAATCCATGTAACCATAGTTAAATTCAATTTAAAAGTTGTACCAAAATAGAATTAATCAAAAAATTGTATTGATGTGACTATAAATAAGAATGAGATTTTCAAGATAAAACCATTACATTGAACAACTAATGCATCTGTCCTTTATACTTAAATAACTTAAAATAAAATTTAAATATAAATTTATACATTATTAATTATATTATATGTTATTAATTAAAATTTATATTATTTAAATTGTACAATAACATGTAATTAATATAATATAAAAATAATATAAAATAATATAATATAATAAATGTATAGGCATATGCATTGTTTCTTTCAAAAAATATGAAATGACAATAATATTATTTTATTCAAAAAGTGTGAAATGACATTTATTATGAGTACTTTACTTTGACTTTAAAAATACTTAGAGCACTACCATGGTTAACCAAGAGTTTTTATCCACCATTGGGAATGTGACAAGTAAGTACCTTTAACTCAAGCAATGCCACTTCAACCATTAGGGATGATGTCATCCCCTAAAATGTGATTGGTTCTCATAAAGTGAATTTTGATTGTACATTTTCCTTAGGAGGCCCATTTTAGACCTCAAAATTCCCCTAATGTGGAAATCTCTCGCCTCGGAAGGTTAAAATGCAGGAGTTGAAGAGTATGCGTCTCGCCATGCATTTCCAGCCCTGTCATAATAAGATCTTTAATTTTACCACCCTTCTTTGTAGTCTGCTGCTGAGAAAGAGGAATGTTGATGTCTCTTGCTCTCCTAACTGCCAGGATGTCATTCCCGGCAGTGCGGGTCCTTTTCACTGTTGCTTCTATAAATTTGTTATTGACTTTATGCTGCAATATACAAGTCTCTATAAATTCTATACAGGTGTTACTCAATCACTGGGCACGGACTTGCAACAACACTGTCAGTTTATTCAACGGTCGATACTACTGCATGCAAGTATGGTTAAAAGACAGACAACCAAGAAGGAAGCTAAAGACAAAGGGAAACATAAACAAACCAAGCCTACAGTGGGCCCTAGCAAGAGAGGAAGAAAGCCAGGGAAAGAGGTAATGGAAAACCTCTTTGATGCCTATTCTACAGGCATTTTGCCGCAAGTCCGAACATTTATCTCTAGATGGGAGCGAGACTGCAATACCAAAGAGGAAGGAGAAATACAAGAGGAGTAAATGGCAAGAGGAGTCAATGGAATTCTTAAAGGACCCTGGTAACACAAGAAGCAAATTGTCCCTATTCCACCAGTCTATCCATACCTACTGGACGCTTAAATGTGTTCTGGCCAAGGCAATCATGAGCATCCGGGAAATTGGAGGAGACTCAAAAGCCACCTCCATTTTACAAGAGATAAGGAGAGAGATCCAAGAAATTCGTGTGGCTCAGCATCATGGTAACTTTCGTCTAGGGCACAGATCGCCAACTGCAAACCATGCACCAGGTGGACATGCCTGGTTCTAATGTAAAGGACCCGGCACCAATTGAGTCATCGGATGATTGACATTGTCTTTTCTCTGGTTTTTGCCCATGCGTACTGCGGATAGCATTTACTATTTGAAGTTAGTGTATGTAAGAGATAGTAAATTGGACATAGCTGATAGTAGAAGGTTTAAAATTTTTCAGTATTGGTTGGCTTATAACTCTTTAAGGTGGCCAACGAACCTGGTTTCCTATGGGCGAGTTGAGGCCATCAAGTTTTGATTAGATGTAACCTAGTGTCTTTTTTATTAATAAAAAATAGAAAGAATCAGATAAACTTACAAAATATATATATATATATATACATATGGAAAAATATAAATGAAAGTAGAGATAAATATTTGTTGAGAAAATCATAAAGATAGGGGGAAGAGATCATAAAACACCATTAAAAATTATTATTAGAAATACTTGAAGAAATAATTACAATTCGTTTGCTAATTATGATGCAGTAGTTATCGTTACCTATAGTTATAAAAAATGACCAGTGATTTAATTAATATAATTTAAAGGAGAATCGCTTTGACTTCTGACGTACACTTTGTATGAGGAAGATTTTATTCGTCATATTCTCATGATTACTGTGCAGACATGATTGTTGTACTAGTATGGAAGATTTGGTTGCAATTACCAAGGAGAAGTATGGAGATTTGCATGGTTAGTTGTATAAATTAGAGTAGGCAACCAGATTAAGCTACCTGTATAATTTATGCGAAGAAGAAAAAGCCCTCGTCTAGAATGGTGAATTCACTGAATAAAGCGCATATTCAAATGCTGTGTTCATCACCACAGATTGGTGGAACCAACACTGAAGTTTTTAAAAGAAGATGATGAAATAAGCTGAAAGGCTATTGAATGCAAATACCTAAAGGAGGAGGAGGCTGCAGTCGAGGCCTAGAGATATCAAGAGCAGGAATATATCAAGAAAAGAGACGTGTGAATTTTTTTGATGCTACAATAATATAGTTCAACGTACAATGGTTATTTGTATTATTATTATCTCTTTTCTTTTAGGAGGCGGTTTTTTGTATTAAATTTGTAATGGGGAAGATACGCATATATTTGATAATTTGTTTTTTTTTTTTTGGGAGATGGTTATTTGTATTAAATTTGTAATAGGGAAAATAAGCATATATTTGAGAAGAGTAGTTGAAAATGGCTAATGAAGTTAATGGGCATTTTATGACGATTGAAAGTTTTAAGAATATTTCATAATGTGACGGTTAAGAGAGAGGTCAATTGTTTAACTTCTATCTTGATATATTTGAGATATTTTCAAAATCTACCATCAACATATATTCAAGAGAAGTCACCAAACATGTTTCAGGAATCTAATAAACATTCATTTGTGAACCATAAGAGAAAACGAATCCTAAGTGGCCACAGAATCACAAAGTTCCATCAGTTTTGGTCTTGTTATGCAATGAAGTCACAATGCCAAGCCATCTCATGAGTTAAAAGTAGTTGGAGGTAAATTTGTGCAAGATAAATAGAGTGAAGAAGAATAAAGCCAAAGCAAAAGCTCATAGTTATGAAATTGTCATTGGTTGTATGAAGATTGGGGGCATGATAAATATGTTACATGACACCCAATTTTAGATTTTTAGTCAAGGCTGTAAGAGTTTATTAATAAAAGAAGTTAAAATCATTTAAATTGTCAAAGTCATGAATTAGGCAGACAGAGCCATGTTAAAGAGTCATAGTCAAATGTCATTGTTGTCAGAAAAAATAGGTATTCGTTTGCACAAAATTGAATTTGTATTGGAACTAGCCATTTTAACAATAAATAAGATTTTTTTTAAGTACCAAAAATTATGAGCACATGAAGGGTTGAAATCAATGGAAAAATCAAGTTGTCTTGTTGGATACACATGCTATAACTATGAAATATCTCAGCAATGCAGAAGATTGCAAATATTGAGGGAGAAGAAGATCACTATGACAAATCAATGCAATAGAAGAAGACTGAAAGAAGTCTAATGCAGAAAGAAAAGGATGCAAGCTTCATGAAGATGAATCGAAGAAAAAAAGGTGGTAGAAACTCTTACAACAAGAAAGTTGTAACAGAGAAAAGAGGTTGGGTAGAAGTTGTTGAAGCAGCTCCACAATCGCGATATGGGTAGAGTTGTCTTAAGGAAAAGAGCATGCGAAGCTTTTGAGAAAAAGTGAGAAGGTGGAGATACCTACTACTTGGCAACTGAAGAGCATCAAAAGGTTCTAGTGGAAGGAACCAAGAAGACCAAAAGACCAAGTTCATGGAGAGAATTTTGGTGAGGTATTATGTGGCAGGGTAAAATAGACTTCTTACTACAAAAGCTATTTGCAACTCACAGTGGGCATGGAGAAGTTCAGATGGAAAGAGAGAGATGACTACAGATCGTCATGCAAAGGGTTCAGAAAGAAGCCACAACAAAGTGAAAGAAAACATCAACTTCACGACAAAAGAAGATGTGGAGGTGGTTGAAGTGGGCTTCTATGTGTGAACAAAAAGAGCAAAGGAGAAAAAAGAAGAAGCAAGGACAAAGATGTTGAGAAAACAAAGGAATGAAGTAGTAGAGGATAGACACAGTAAAGCAACATAAGCAAGGTCGATGAAGAAGAAATCAGCAAAACCAGGTATAAATAAAAGTATTGTGTGGTTTGATATTATAAATCCATGAAACATAGCATTCCTAAGAAATAGTCCTTAGATAATATCCTTTAGTAATGATCTTGGTCAAAGATTGAAAACTTTTGAATTTCTATGTACTCGAGTCAATACTGATGAGGCAAAGTTTACCCCCATAAAGTTTGTGGAAAAAACCACTAATGTAAGAGGTTTGCCATCATGTACTATTTGTGGTAAGCATAAACCACAAGAGGATGGGGAATCATTCATAAAGAAGTCAATTGTTGATTTGGGCCGAATCGTCGATTTGAGGCAATCCACACTGGCAAAATCGTCGATCTTAGTGAGGAGGAAGTCAGGAGTATTTCAAGTCATGAAAAAAAGGGGGTTGTGCAGGAGCAGAATGATTGTGGATGGAGCAGAGTAAACTATGAGGAAAAAGTTTGCAAGAGATAGAGGACCCATGGACAAGAATTTTTTGTTCCTAAAGAGTGTGATGCTAAAACATCGATAACAGGGTCACAGGGGATTCAGAGTATGAGGATGATGACAATGATGATCATGGTGTAGAGTGAGGAATAGGTACAAGTATGCAAAATTGTGATAGAAGAATGGTTGATGAACCATGTAAGAGAAGGAGTTTTTTAGAAAACTAGTGGATATAATGGCTAGCAACTCATTTATTCCGGTGGATGGTAATTCTTTTATATGGACTTCAACCAATGTTTATGTTTGCAAGTATAAGATGAAGTAGAGAGGATCGAGAAGGTAGAAAATCAAAATAGAAGAGAAAGAACACTAAAGGCAAGGATGGAGAAAGAGCTAGTTGAATGAATATTACTCATGAAAAGAAAAACTTTTTTATTTTGTAATGTTAAATGAATAATATGATGAAAAATGAGATAATGTAGACCAATTATAGAAGTTTACGTAGAAATGAGATATGGAGAAATTCGCTACAGGGGAAGGAATTTCCTCATATAAGTAAATTGTGCAAATTAGAAATTGTAGGTTGCTAATTAGCCATGTGTCTCATTGTAATTATGCTAAGGTGTTAGGTTGTTTTAATGACTGGCCAAGTGGGTCTTTGATAATGTAACATGTGTAGAGCTAAGAATCTGGCAATTTTAAGCTCTTGGATAGCTGTCTCATTTCTATTGTTTCTCGTCTTTGATAATGTAACATGTGTAGAGCTAAGAATCTGGAAATTTTAAGTTATTGGATAGCTGTCCCATTTCTATTGTTTCTATTGAGATATTTCTAGCTAGTGAAGTTGTATAGAAATGTGTGTCTAAGACAGGGGCAGTCAGCTCCCAATGTATGATGAGAAGAATTTGGACAGGAGGTTCGTAAGCCTTTATGTGTATATTCTTCTAGTTAATAAACGGTAGTGAGTTTCGAATCTCCTTTGCGCATTTGTGCACGGTCCTTTGTATGGTCTCTCTCAAAATGTGATTCTGTCAGTTTGAAGTCGAATAGGAGAATTCCTTAATTCATCCTCAGCAATATATGTTGGCAAAAGGGAGCGAAGTGAGTGGTCTGCGTTTAAATTGGTCTGATCTGGTTCTAATTTCAAGAGAACCCTGTGTGTAGAGATGCAATAAGAGTGCAAGGATGAGTGCCTCAATGTCCTATTTATAGATTTGTGCACTAGCTTCGACTTCACTCTGGAATCCATGCTTGGAGTACAATTTTGGGAGAGTGCATGAAGGAGAAGTTCCGGGAATTAGACTTAACACCATGAAGAAGAATTAGCCTGGCTAAATTGGGCTGACCCCCGACTTGCTCTGGTGAACCCACGGCACTGTAACCCATGGCACTGTATGTGTGCTATATTAAGAAGGGACATATACATAAATCGGGTTATGGTTTATAAAAAGGGATTATACGAATAAAGAATAATTCCACGCGCATGTGCCATTTCAGGAGTGAAAGTATAAAGGAAGGACCGACCTGAATAGGGGAAGCGGGACAACAATAAAGAAGGGGTTCGATTCATAAGAACAAAAAGAAATCCCACCGCTTGGAAAAGTGTGAATAGGCGGAGACGCAAATCAAATTCGTGCAGAGAAAGAAATTTCTGGGCAATATAGTAGGCCACTAAAGGGGCTTGCTATCATGTGGTATCAGAGCCGTAGTAAAGGAAACTGCAGCTAGAACAAAAAGGGGTTTCAAATAATTGCTTGTAGCAGGGACGATAAAGCTAAGATAGAGAGAGCACAAGATTTTCTCTTTGGAGGAACTAGAGCTCAAATATTTTCTTGGAGCCGAGGGAAAGGTAATAAAAAAAATTATGGCTTATAACTGGCATTGGCTTTGATTTATAATAGCAGGATTGAAGGAAAGTGAGAGACTGAAGATTGGAGGTAATCCCAAATGATCGGCAAAAATTGCACAAGGAAAAGGAACGGGTCAAAACAGTCGACCGAGGAAATTGCACCGGAAGGATACAGAGAAACGCAGAGAATTGAAGAAAAGTGTCAGAGCAGAACATAAGGGATTTCGGAGTAGAGTACCAGGCAAAGGAGAAGACTCCAACGCTAAAGGAAGTGAGCCTGGTCTTTAAATTTACTTTATGAGCAATTGGTAGCAGCCATTATAAACTTTGAGGAGAGAACCAATAGTATTCTCAAGGACTATGGCAGAAAGGAACCTGTAGCAAGAATACTGCAACAGAAAAGGAGAACCTTGTTGCAGTTGAAGAGGACTAAAGGTCCTCAAGAGGAGAGAATAAGTGAAGTATTCAAGAGGTGAGCAGTAGGTACAACAACCGGAGAGGAGCAAAGAGTGCTCAAGAGGTTCCAAAGGAGGGAACCAAGAGGGATACCAATAGCCAAGCGGAGGTGAGGTGTTCGGGTAACGAGTGAGGTGAGGGAACCAAGAGGGATACCAATAGCCAAGCGGAGGTGAGGTGTTCGGGTAACGAGTGAGGTGAGGCTTGTTATAGGGCTAGGTTGCAGCTCACGATGAACATGGAGGAGCACGTGCAGAGAAGGAAGAAGGTGACCATTGCTGGTCATGAATGATGAAGGGTCAAGTAAAAGCTACAGCAGAGGGGAGAAGGATGCCAAGAGAAATGGCATGAGGAAACTAAGCTAGGATGAATTTGAAATGGAGATGACTGAGTTGAAGGAACAACTTAATGTGTTAATGCAGCTGCTACAAGAAAGGGAAGAAGGCCAGAGATGGAACCTGAGAAGGAGGTTCATGTTATCTGTTAAATAGGAGGAATTTAAGAGGAAATCCCCAAAAGCCAGAGAGCTAAGGAAGCATAGGATGAGGCCTTTGATAAAATCATGGATGGAAGAAGGAAAGATCAACACAACTGACCCTAAAGAAGTAGAAGGGAGATCACTCCTTGAAGATAAGTATGTGAGACTAATGGAAGGTCTCATGGATTGTGGGAGAAGTCCAAACCAACAAGTGATGCAACGAGCACCAGTAGAGACTCAAGAGACTCAAGGGCCTAATATTTTTAAAACTAACCAATTGTTTTCATGTGCAGGCCATAAGCACGATGAAGAAAGGCAACCATCTGAAGTTCTCATGGATATTGTGAATAGAGAAGACGTTCTTAGAAAAGAGGATGAAGAGAGACTGCTTGGAAGTCCCATGGACTGTATGAAAAGTCCAGAGTAGCAGAAGGAACTGCAATATGATGAAGGTGATGAGACACTAAGTGAAAATCTCGTGATAAATCAGCAGGCAAAGCTGACAGAGGAATTGATGACAAATGCACTAAGTGAGGCTACAAGGTCTTTTGTTTTTAAGATTGGTGAATTTTATGTGAGTGCAAGTCCTGCAGGGGAGGAGAATGGGCAACTAGTCCAAAAGGAGAATGAGAGTACTCAGTTGTTCCAAGAAGGCAAAATTAATATAGCAAATGGTGGACAGTCCTCAAGGCAGTATGAGGCAACTTCCCAGAGGCAGGAGCAAGGAGAAATAAAGTTATTCCCTGAATATAAACAAGGAGGAATGACCTGCAAGCAATTTCCAAGAGTGACCATGGTACTTAGCAGCCATGGGAAAGAAGAAGGAAACAATCTAAGTGTTGTTAGAATGAAAGAGAAGAGGAAGGCTTATGCACCAAGGGAAGGACTACTGACAACAAAAGAGGCAGGGAGGCCTCATGCTAACAATTTGTGTGTGAATTTTGCAGGTGAAGAACATCGATAGGAGGTCTAAAAGAATGAAGGTGCATAGATTGCTTCACAAAACAGAAGCAAGAAAAGATGGAAGGAGTTCTGAGGTTGGCTTACAACCACGCAGATGATGAAGAACAATACTGGAAGGATGTGCGAAGAGGAGTGAATATGAAGAGCTGGAATGTAAAGACACTTGCAAGGAAGATGGAAAATAATTTACAGCTACTACGTTGTCATGGTATGAACAAGAGTTGAAGTCTCTAGAGGATTGGCTGAAAGATCCCAAAATTGGAGAAGAATGCATAGAGAGTGTATAACCAAATAATTGAGGGAAGTTGAAATGGTTGAGGCATCAGAGTTGTATGATGATGATAAGCAAACTGCTGAAGGAAGGGTTGCAAGAGTAAAAGAAGGGGACAACAGATGATGTCAAGAGAAAGAGGAGAGGAGAAGAATGATGAGATTAGTGTGTCTCAGGAAAATTTGTTTCATTTGCAATCAAGGAATACAGAGCAACAAACAGAAATAGGAAGTTGCCAACAATGAGGATGTAGAAGAGTGGAAGACAAATGATGAGGTGGAGATTTAGATCCTGCCGACACGGATGATATTGACTGGTGTTAACAGTCTGGACCATCAAAGAAGACCATCAAAGAACATGTGCCGACCAGAAGGAAGACTGGACATGGAGATTAAGAAAATAAAGATGTTGATGAGGGAAGTAATTGTATAGTGATGAGGAAATGACAATTAGTTTCAGTACTTGGTTGACTATGGAATACTGCAGCAACATGGCAAAGGTGAGATAGTTGTAAAACAAAATCTAGGATCGTAGAAGGAAAAAGACAACCAACAAGAAGTGGTTTGTACAAGATTATCTCAGCAAGGCACAACCAAATGAAACTTAGGATTCGGGTAGACTGGAGTCAAGACAGGAGCAGCAGCATGATCAAGCATATAGGAAGCTGCAAAATAAGGTATGGGATCTAGGGGAATTGAGAACCGCCTCAAGCCAACAAGGAAAACGAAGTGGACAACTGCAACATAAAGTTTGGGACCCTGGAGGGTTTTGCATATTGAAAGCATTTGACCAGGAGGTTAAAAAAAAAAAAAAATCACCTCCAGAGTTTGATGCAGGAGCATCAACTCCATATTTTGTCCTGACCAAAAGGAGTCACAAAAAAATTCTCTACAGGGGAAGGAATTTTCCTAATAAATAAATTGTACAAATTGGAAATTGTAGGTTGTTAATTAGCCATGTTTCTCATTGTAATTATGCTGAACTTTGAAGTGTTGGGTTGTTTTAGTGAATGGCCAAGTAGGCCTTTGACAATGGAACATGTCTAGAGCTAGGAATCTAGTAGTTTTAGGTTATTGGACAAATCTCTCATTTCTATTGTTTCTGTTGGAAATAATTTCTGTTGAGATATTTCCAGCCAATGAAGTTGTAAAGAAATGTGTGTAGGGGTCTGTAAGCCTTTATGTATATATTCTGCTAGTTGATAAAGGATAGTGAGTTTAAACCTGCGTGGGTTTGGCCGAACGGTAGGCGTCCCGCACCGTAAGGCGTTCGTCTTGCAACATAGGGACATCTCGGCCCAGATTCGAATCCTCGTTTACCCGGGGGCGGTTGCTGCGGGTGATGGATGCTCTCCAGCCGCTCTCCGGCCGTTATACGGTGGCTGGAATCTCGGGTGGCGTTGAATTCGACTCACCTTGTCTCTAATTCTGCTCAAAAAAAATAGTGAGTTTAACATCTCCTTTGCACATTTGTGCACGGTCCTTTGTACGATCACTCTGAAAATGTGATTCTGTCAGTTTGAAGTTGGATAGGAGAATTCCAGCAATATACGTTGGCGAAAGGGAGCAAAGTGAGTTGTCTGAGATTAAATGGGTCCGATCTGGTTCTAATTTCAAGAGAACCCTGTGTGTAGAGATGAAGCAAGAGTGCAAGGGTGAGTGCCTCAATATCTTGTTGATAGATTTGCCCACTGGATTTGACTTCACTCTGAAATCCATGCGTGGAGTACAAGTTCGGGAGAGTGGATGAGGGACAAGTTCCGGGAGTCAAGAGTTTACAACTCGAAGAAGAATCAGCTCGGAAGAATAACTCTGCGCGCGTGTGCCATTTCAGGACTGAGAGTAGAAAGGGGGATCGATATGAATAGGGGAAGCAGACCAACGATAAAGAAGGGGCACGTTCATTAGAACAAAAAGAAATCCCACCACTTCGAGAAGTATGAATAGGCGGAGAAGCAAATCGGATTTGTGCAGAGAAAGAAAATTATGGGCAATATAGGGGCCAGGGCCTGCTATCAAATGTATGAATAGGCGGAGAAGCAAATCGGATTTGTGCTGAGAAAGTAAATTATGGGCAATATAGGGGCCAGGGCCTGCTATCAAATGTATGAATAGGCGGAGAAGCAAATCGGATTTGTGCTGGGAAAGAAAATTATGGTCAATATAGGGGCCAGGGCCTGCTATCAAATATGGGTGAAGGTAGGAATGAATATTTGTTGATAGAAAAGGTACGAATGAATATTTGTTGATAGAATCTTACGTAGATAATGTGCATAGGGAAATATTATTGGCGATAGTTGAGGGAATAGTTATAACTAATTAGCTAATTATGATGCATTTGTTATAGTTATATATAGTTATAAAAACAGACCATTTGTACATTAAATATAATATATAGGAGTATGATTTAATTAATATAATTTCTAGGAGAGATTGGAATATGTCCGTAGTGCCTTTACTTTGTAATGTGTGGGTTTGTGTTTTTTTGGGGATTGGAATATATTTTTAGTGTTTTTACTTTGTAATGTCTGGGTTTCAGTTTTTCTGCAACTATGATGGCATTTATATATATATAATTCGTTGATTTATAATATATATATAATATGTTGATTTTATTTTAATATTGATTTTCTGAAACATTTATTTTAATAAAATATTGATAAATTTTATGTATAGTATTATAAAACATTTTGTTTTAGGAAAATTTCCAATTTCTAATTTTGTTTTTTATGAAGAGAGAAAAATAAAACAAATAAATAATATAAAAAAATCATGAAATAAATTAAGTTAAATTTATTATCTTTGTTTTATAGATATATAAAAGAAAAGTAATTATATAATATCCATGTTAGCTTAAATACATCCATAAGTAATCATGTGATCTTTATGAAAAATCAAATCACAAAATTCTAAAATCTGGAGGAGCATTTGAGTTTCCAATTTCTAATTTTGTTTTTTATGAAGAGAGAAAAATAAAACAAATAAATAATATAAAAAAATCATGAAATAAATTAAGTTAAATTTATTATCTTTGTTTTATAGATATATAAAAGAAAAGTAATTATATAATATCCATGTTAGCTTAAATACATCCATAAGTAATCATGTGATCTTTATGAAAAATCAAATCACAAAATTCTAAAATCTGGAGGAGCATTTGAGTTTATCATAAAAATGAATGATAAGTACAACTCTTGAACAAGGAATAATAATACAAGGTCAAGGAAATCTATATATATCTCATATAATATGAATTTAAATTTTTATATGAATGAAACCAACATGTCGTGAGTAATCTCCTTCGAATGTATGATTAGATGGGAATTAAGGATTGTGATGCCTCTTAATGACAACTCTAATCATGTGATAGGGAATGCCTTTGATGGATAACATCCTTGCAAGTTGGGTCACGAAGGAAGAGTAACCAACTTTGAGAGCAAGGTGACAAACATCATGTTCGAAGACAGGTGGAGTATAATCCCTAACGCATTTATATCTTGCATCAAGGGAATGCATGTTGGTACTCCACTAGCTCTAGAGTAGTTAAATTGTATGAGCTTAGATGTTGGGTGAAGGATTCAGTGATGGAAATTTGTGCTAGGAGTCTGTAGGGAAGGGACAATGGCATTCAATGTGACGAGATTGAGGTTGGAGTGGGAAGAGCTCGAGCCATGGATTATAAGTGGAGTCTGTTGGTCATGGAATACTTTTTGGTATGTGTAAGAATTTGAGTGCAGTGCAGAATGACGTCTCCAAACACTGCATAATTTGAGTGCAGTGCATAATAGTACTGATCTAATAAAGACACCTTGTCTCTGTACAATCCCCTATCACGTTGTTGATGTTTGGCCACTGTGACTTCCTGCCACTTCCCACCAATCACTGCACAACTATGATACTGCATCTATGTTGCTACTGACCCTGTTGTATTGTTTCCAACACTACATCTGACTGCAACTTTATTGTTGTTGAAACTACAACATCTGCAATTGAAAAACATCCAAAATACTAAATCAATTGTGTTAAGTATGATGTGTTTGTCACCCAAGTCTCTGACTACTACTAGCTACTACTCTGTCTACTGAAGAGTTTGTGATGTTGTTGACTCTGCATTGTGTCACCTGCACTGCTTCCAACTCTACATTGCGCTCCTCAGCATTTGACTGCTACTAGTCTTTGCAACTATCACTCTGGTACTAATTGCATCAACTGCCACTAATCCATCTTGCTAATGAAAACTATGGGCCCCCATAGCTAGGTAATGAACCATGAGGTGGAATCCTCAAGGATCCTTCCCAATATTTAGGTTTATGGGGCTAGAACTCCAAGTCACCCCACCTCACTTCTAGAGGTATGTGAGCAATCATGACAAACTCTTCTTCCATCCCAGAATATAGCTTGTCAATCTCTGCAGACAATGCCTACTGATCCTGCTTCTCCTGCTTGCCCTTCTTCCTGGGGGGACACTATGTGAGGTAGTGACCAAGCTCACCACACCTGAAGTACTTGACCTTCGACATGCCCTTCTTCTTCTTCTGCTCCACATGTGCCTGACTAGAAGCCTTGGATGCAAGACGCACATTCTCCTCCTCACTCTTCATGCCCTTATTACTGCTGCCACTGATGGTTATCTTCAACATAGCTCTCCTTAACTCTTCCTGCTACAGATCAGGGCACATCATGTCCCACCTTGGTAAGGTATATTTGCCCAATTACTCTGGACAAGTACCTGCCAATCCTCTGAGACACTATTCAGTTCCAATCATACAAGCTTCGTGGGTTGAGGTGTTGACCCAATCGCTGCCAGCTAAAATTGGACTTCCTGAATCCGAGTGAGAAAGGAATCTATCTTCTCTCCCTTCTGCATCCTCATGATCCTTGGCTTCTCCTAGAGATACACCTTACACTGCTCGGAAGAACTCTGAAATAGTTCTGCCAATGCATCCCACATCTACTTGGATGTTACATGTCTTGCCACATGTGAGATGAGATGATCTCAAACTCCATCCAAAATCATCCTCTTGGCCTTAGCCATCTCCTTCATGTACTCCTTGAGTTGGTCTACATACTAGGGAACAACTACCACACTCTCTGCATTAGGCTTTAGACCATATTCATATAGAAGGAATAATATCATTTCCTTACAGATGACATAGTTGGAGGCACCCTCCAATCCGTCTTGGTCCCTAAGCCCATTTGTGGTCATCTCTGCTCAAATATGGAAAGTTCCTCTTCCTCTGCTCGATCGTCGCTCTGCTACTTGCACTTCCTCCTGGAATGCGCAGTTCTGCTAGATGCTACTACCAATCTGCATCTAGGAAAATTGGATTTCTTGACTACCCAACCCTCTTTATTATGGTGGATCTAAAAGAACTAATCTATATGAAAGATGTAGAGTTTGTTAGCCCCTATATGAATATAAGGGATACTAACTTCAAGAGGATGACAAACCAATAGCACTTAAGGATGTTAAATAATTTATCATCAACATACACAAGGAGAAGACTATGATCTCTATCATGAGTGTAGATCAACCTAAGAGATAGATTAGCTCAAGTAATAAGAAGTATACACTTTTTTTCTTAAGATAAAATAAATAAGAAACAAATTCAATAGGTGTGAATGTATCCTTAAGAGGATTTACAAAATAATAGAAGTGTCAATTGGAAGAGACTTCGAAGGCATATCAAGAAGTGCTCCAAGATTGAAAAATAATATCACCCAAGAGGGAGTTGGAGCACAATATATGGTTATTTCCAAACTCTTCTTTACCAAATATAATACTCTAAAAATAGTGAATATTAGAGTCAAATGAAGTGAAGAACGAATTGCATAATTTTTGGAGCTATGAGAGTTAGAAGGCCAAGTACATCAACATGTGACTCCATAGTCATATTGCTATCAAAGAAGGATGGGACTTGGAGGATGTGCATTGGTTTTTAGAGATCTAAACAAGATCATTCAACAATAATTAATACATGTAGCTCCAAATTGATGACGTTAAATCATTTACAACATGCAGCATACTTCATCAAGCTGGAATTGAAATTTGGACATCCTTAAGTCTATATCAAGGAAGAAGACACTTGAAAGATTACCTTCAAGATGAAGCTAGGTCTTTATGAGTGATTAATAATGTCTTTTGGTTTGAGTAAAGCACAAAAATCTTATGCATTTAATGAATGATGTGTTGCATCCATTCCTAGATTCATTTGTGATTGGTTTATTTGGACAACATTTTGATTTTATTTCTGCTTGGGAGGAGCATGTTGAAAAAATGAAGTAGGTATTGGAAACACTAAGGAAACATCACCTACTAGCAAGCCTAACGAAGTGTGAGTTTTCGAAAAGTGGTTGGTGTACTTGGGGCATGTGATTAGTGGACATCGGTTGAATATGAATTATACATTAAAGATCAAGACCACTTTAAATGATACACTCACATTAATGTAATGGAAGTTACGAATTTTGTGGGAGCTTCCCAATATTTAAGAAATTTCATAAAATTATACTTAGCTATGGTAGTACCACTTCATGTTATTACAAGCAGCCATAAGAATTTCTAGTGAGATAAGAAACAGTAAACATCCTTTAAATTATTGAAGCATAAGATAATTTGATCCCTATCCCTAACACTATATAATATGTAGAATTATTTTGAAGTAGAAACTAATGCTAGTGGGTATGCCACATGAGTAGCATTGATACAAGGAGGGGGGGAAACCTTCCAATATTCTAAGCTATTTGGAGTAGTACTAAACTACCCTACATATAACAATGAGATATATGCCTTGGTTCAAGAAGTGAAAAAGTGGAAGGGCTATTCATTGGATAAGGAGAACATCATCTTTATTGATCATCAACCTCTAGAATACTTGTAATGTCATAATAACCAAGATGATATTATAGATTGATGGATTTTTACAACAATTCCATGTAGTTACTAAATATAAGAGCAAGTTGATTGATTTTCCATATAGGCCATCAACACTAAAAGTTATGTCTTAGAGTTTGAGATCCATTATGCACATGGATCCATTCACCCATGAGGCATACCAAGAAAAGTATGGAGAATATGAGGAATTTAAAGGGGTGTTTTAGCAACTTTAGGATAATACGAACAACCATATGTCAACTATCATATCCAATATCAATTACTTTATAAGATGAGGAAACTTGGTATACCAAAGGAAGAAAGAGGGACTCACACCTCCAAGGTCACTGGTTATTTTGGTGTTAGGAAGGTTGTGGCTAACTTGTAGAGGTATGTTGATTTCCCTAAGATGCAAGAAGTAGGAAAATTTGTCATAGGTTGTATTTTATGTTGTACCAATAAGCCCAGTAATAGGAAGCAAGAAATATAGAATCCTCTCTAGTTCCTACAAGGTTATGGGAAATCATATCCATGGCTTTTATTAGGAATTTTTTAATGAAAGAAGAGGCATGACTACTTAAATTTGCTAGTAGAAAAGTTCAACAACATGTGTGTTTTTGTGACTTGTAAGAACACCATCAAAGGAGAAGAAGTTGCAAGCCTTTTTTTGAAGTGTCTAGGTGAACTTTTGTATTCAAAGGAGCTTCATTTTTCTATAAAAATACTAGATTTCTTAGTGTATTCTATACTACATTGTGGGAGAAGTTGGATATTAACCAAAGAGATCCAACACCTTTTACTCACAAGCTAATAGGAACACATAGGTAGTGGATAGGACTCCAAATAATTTTTTTTAGAGGTTAAAATCAAAAGCATCCAAGGACTTGGGATAAAAATTTGGCTTACATACAACCTTTTTGTGATAGAGTTTCCCACAATTTCGCTAGTAAACCCCTTTTGAATTTTTTGTTGGATATTTTCCACCATTAACATTGGATATTGTATACGGGAAACCTAAAGCAAGCATAACATCCTTAAGTGATGGATTGGGGGGGGGGAATTATTATAAAAGAATAAGGAAAATACACTTGCAAGATCAATATAAATGGAAAATGTCTCTAGACAAATTTTCCAAGTAGGAGACAAATTTTGGTTACACTTTAATAAAGAAAGTATATAAGGAATAGAGAGGAAAATCAAAGCCATGAGATATGGGCCATTTGAAATATTTGAGAACATAGTCAACAATGGATACATACCCATTATTCCACAATATAGGTGCAATTACTCATTTGTAAATGTAGAGAAACTAAAACTCTACCATTCATTCATGCACAATGGGGATGAAGAGGGCCAATTTGTACCTTCCATTGAATATTAGGCACTAAACACATGAGCATAATTACTAGAGAACATAATTTTGGAAAACAAGATCAAATTGACCCAAATGGGTTAATAATAACTTTAGTAGGTGGGATTGAATGGTTGGATACTAACCAAGCCCAAATGGCACTCTAAGGATAAAATCAAGGAGTTGATTCATCATTCCTTTAAAGCTATACCTTTTGGAGACCAGAAGCCTCCAAAATTGGGAGGGATGGTCCAAAATGGATCTACACTGTTGTCATATAAAATTAATGTTTCTTTAGATGGGAAAGACTAAAGTTTAGGACATTTCAAATATGGTATTGTTTTGGTAAATTTAGGTCGTCAAATTAGCACATTTTGGGGACCCTAACCAAACTTTTTTGGGCCTAATGTTGAATGAGGGCTACCATATCGTTTCCTCATCTAAAATAGGATGTTTTCTTCTCATTGAAATCTTTGCAATGATTTATCATGCACCTAAAATGGAGTTCTTTTTCAAAAAATGTAGTCTTGGAAATATAGTGGTAAAAGTTTTCCTCAAATGTCTGAGTAATGACCATGTCAACTCACTGTAATTTAAATACAAGGAGTTAGTAAATTGTGGGAATCCTCCATATACTTATAGAATCATCATGGTGGTTCCAAGAGGGTTTCAAAACTATAAACCTAACTCTAATTCTAGCCATAAAATCCACAATAAAATGGTGGGAAAGATTCATTTTTTCATGATGGACCACAGGGGGAAACTCAATTGGTGATCTCCATGTTATGAAGTATTATGTAAATTGTGAGATTCAAGGTTCAAATCCCCTTTGAGTGTTTATTCCAAAAAGAAAACATATTCACTTTTTCACTAGCCACTAATTATTCCATAGTATGAACAAGAGCGTTAGTGATATGATAATATCACAAAGAGGCAAAAGCATATTGTAGAGAACTATAAAATACCATAAGCAGCCATAGCTTCACAGCTGGTAATTTTTTTTAATATGTATAGTAATCTCACAATATAAGAAGATGAAGGGTGTATCACTTCATTGATTGTTGGTTTTACCAAATGGGTTTCCAAAGTAAATATGTGTTTTGCATTTTATGTGTTTTCTCTCTTGTATGTCGATGTTGTAGTTGCTACAACCCCCTCCAAAATTTTGGCCTATACAAAATTTTGGAGCCTTCCTTCATCTTGTTCATTACTGTCACAAACTTTGAAGTTTATTTTATTGGTTTTCTTAGAGTGTTGTGAATCCTTTCACAAGATAGGAAAAGTGTCATCTCTTGGCATGTTGGTTGTCGCATTGAATGTATGAGCTTGTTATAGTGGTTCCAAGAGGTCACCTTTGTGAAAATGAGTTGGTCTAACCTTGTAAGTGCATGTCACCCTCGTTTCCAAATTTTTTAGCACTTTCGCACAAGTGTCATCATGGTTGTCGTAAAGTGCATTTTTGGTGTCGCACTTGTCATAACCGGTCGAAAAGATGTCACATGGAGGGAAATGTTTTTCTTGTATATCATGGATGATCTATGTTGTTTGAGTCCTCAAAATATGCTAAGTGTGTGATCATAGTCAAATTTCATCACTATTCACACCAATCTCACCGGTCCCGCACTTAGTCAATTTTCGGAAAAATTTCCGACCAAGCAACTTAGCCTCACCCAGCTTTCCCAGGTTACTTGCTTATGCGATCCTGAGTCTTCTAAGTATGTCCTTGCTACTTGGGCTTGCATAATGTGAATTTTCTTTTGGGTGTGGAGCTTTGATTTTCATCTACGATTCATAGGTCTTTGTTTCGGGAGAACTATACCCTAGGAAGAGCGTAAACCCCTCCACGCGGGGGGGACTTGTCCTTCCCCACCCCCTGCGAGTGCCATAGCCAACGGTCCCGGCGGGGGTTTCGTGGGCGCCCCTAAAGCTAAAAATAAATGTAAAATTGTCTTGTAAAATATTGTAATTTTGTAGTCAATTTGGGTTCTTCATTAGGGAGATGATCTGACGGTAGAAGTTATGTTTAATGTAGGTTTTTTTTTCCTAGAAGGCAACCCCTCGTTTTGTATGAGGGTATTGTATTGCGGTTGTGTATTGTATGTTTATAATGATCAAGAAATAGAAAGGGGGACTGTGAGAAAGAGTAGAGGATATTACAGTGGACATGTTGTAGGTTGTGTCTCTTCATCTTGCTGGATAATATAAAGGAAGGACTGGTTGTTCGGGGTGGACATAGCCCAAATTGGGTGAATCACATATATATGTGTCTCTCTTGTTTTATATTTTTCCTGTGTTTGTGTTTATGCATATTTTATGTGTTCCATTGCTTTGTAATATATAATTTTCTAACAGATTCTACCTACGAGAACTACTGCATTGCATAGTTTCTGTGACCAAACCTTCACCTTGACCTCTGGAATTGCACAATCATGACCTTCAACTTGGCTTGAATTGCACACTTCACAACCAAAAGCCTCAATCTCATCCCCTAAGCCCTTGAACTGTGTAGCTGCATAGTCACCTGACCTTCCTTGACTCCCAGAAATGCGCAGTAAGCTCTCCCAATGCCCATACTTGTAGCCTGTCACACTAGCTCTGGACACTGCACAATCTTGTCCCTCAACCCAGCTTGAAATGTGCACTGTGAAGTCTAACAGCTTAAGGCTTCCCCTTTCCTACCTGAACTTCACGACTGCGTAGTCATTAGCCTCCCTGTCCATCCCGTCACTTGTTTTGGGCTCAATTTATGGATCAAAATGCACCATCTTAGGCTAGGGGTTTTCGCATTGATGTCGTGTCATCATGAGTGAACTATAGGAACATGTACTCTATCATGTCATGGAGAGATGATGAAAGAGGAAAAGAAGGAGGGAAGCATGCTCAGAGACACTCTTACAAATGAACTCACAAGTTGATTGATCAAGAGAAAGCGAAAGGACACTAGCTTGTGACCATTATCCAAAACTTGAGATCAGTGAAGGTTCCTTATCACCAAGGCATGCAAAGGTGAAAAGGAAAGCTCTTTCACAAAGACAATCAACTCTCAGCAACAACAGTGGCATGACATTTCCATGTCATCAAGCAATCCATGTCAGCAGTGTCGTGTCATGTCATGTCATGAGTGGTCATATGCCACATCACTATTGTACACCATGTATATTGTAATCAAGATGTAATGTAAAGTGGAAGTCCAAAGGACACACATGGAATGTAAAGAGTCATGTAAGTTTAAAGGTCATGAGAAGTCAAACAATCATGACGATAGTCAAAGAGTCACCCTTGGTTATATATACTCCCTCATTGTATGAGCAAAGGACTTTTCACCTTGGCTCCACGAGCAAAGCATTAGAGAGATAAAGCAGTTATTTTGTGGAGCAAGGAGTGGCTCCAACGCTCCACTATTGGAGCTAGTGATTTTCATTGTACATATGTGCCTTGGAACTTTTACTTAATGACAGAAGCCTTCAAGGCCAACACGTTCTTCATGCATGAATTATGAATGCTTGTAAGACTATTCTTCAGATGTTTATATTTCATGTTTGCTTTCACATGTGCTAAGATATTTGAACTACTTTGGTTGTTTTAGTAATTATCTTATTGAGAGTGTGTTGTAATGGATGTTATTGTTGTCCCATCCTTGTGGACTATTCCGTAGGATATTAGACAGATCTTTCTCATTCATTGGTTATAATGACTGTCGCATCCATTGTGGACTATTCCGCTGGATGTTACACTGATCTTGTTGTTTGTGTGTGTCTCTTCTTGGGTGGTACTATTACCTCTCTTTTAGAAGCTCAATTCTCTCTCTCTTCCCTGCAGTAGAAGAACCTTGACACACTTTCAATTGGAAACTCACCAAGCACACCACCCTTGCTTTTCAAAGGCACATGTGCACTTCTCTCTCTTGTTGAAAGTCACAGCCAAGGCATATCAATAAGAATACATAGCAACCGAGCCTATATTTTAGATGGGGCTCCTACTCCAAATTGTGTGAGGTCTAATTGGGACTTCACGTCAGGGAGACCCCTTGGTTGACGTATTTCCAACACTGTCAATAGTCGATTATGACTACCCTAGGTAGCTGAGAGGAGTGTTATCCTCCCTATCCAATTTCAATTACAACAAGTGACATTGATCTCTTAACTAGTTGTTGATAACAAAGCTTTTGGTTTCTCTAGAATCTAGTTTACCTAGGGTACCATCCTTGGATTGAGGGGAAGTGCTTGGTGGGTTTTCCTAGGAAATGCATTATGAAAAGAGGAAATAAGTGGCTTTAAAAAAGAAATTGTTGTATCCTTTTTCATATATCATAGTAGTTAAAAATAAAAAAATGATGGTCACACACTAAAGCATAGGCTCAATGTAGTTGTCTTAATTTTAATCTTGCTAGAGTGCTAAAAATACAAAATGATGGTCACACACTAAAGCATAGGCTCAATGTAGTTGTCTTAATTTTATATCTATTATGATAGATTCAACCATTAAAATATCCAAGATGGTGTAAAATGTATAAGTCATATGTGTTTTACATGTTGTATCTTTTGTTATGTGTACAACAAACTACACCCCTCTACATCATACAATAATTACAAGAATTCTCAATCTAGAGCTTATATGATCCAAAGGGCTACAGGTTAAATAGTACAAGGTAAAAAGGTGACCAACTTTGGCTGGAGTTTTGTTATGCTTAAGATATATTAAAACACTCACAAAAACATTAACTAAGAAAATGTTGGTCCTAACATAATTCAAGGAACTTATGACATAACACCTACTTTCATGGAATATTAAAGAATACTCTTATTTAGCTTGTTATCTTCCAAAATCATTATTTTTTAGCCTCCCCTTCCCAATACATTCTTTCAGTAAATCAACCCCTTATTTTTACTAGATAACTTTTTTTATGCCTCAATACTTATAAACTCCTTGATACCCGGTAACTCCCCCAATACCTACAATATGTTGACTTTATTTTTCACAATTTCAAAATCCCCTTATGCATAAACATAGTAGAATATTGGTCAAAAGGTACCAAGATAAATAGGATTTGTATCCAAGTAAAAAGAAAGTTAAAATGAACTTCAAATTAAGTAATAAATCCTCTAAAATATTAGATATATGTAATTGAACATGTCTAAAAACCATTTATATTTTTAAATAAACTTCTAATTAAATAATAAATTTTGTGGAATACTAAATATATGTAATTGAAGGTGTCTAAAAATTATGGGCACTCTTTAACTATTATATGTTTTAGAGTTTTTGGCTGAAATCCAGCCAAAGATTTTTTGGTTAAATTGTTACTTTTTGTTATTTAAAATGTCTTTTTGATTACATATATGAATTCAATACTTTGAAAATTCCTGGGACAGTAAGATTGTGGAAAGTTCACAACAAAAACTTTTGATTTTAACAAATTCTAACAGAATTCTGAATAAATTAGATTGAAAATATATTCTAAAAAAACTCCAAAACATATAAGAGATAAATTACTATATCAATTTTTTCACATTGGTTGAAAGAACTCCAAATTACAAATTTACAAAAGAAAAAGATGATTATCATAAAAGACAAAATCATTTTTCTGCCTGAATTTACAAAGCTTTTCTATACATTGTTCCTATTCCAATGGTGACCTGGCCTCTTCTTAAGACATATAAACATGTAAAAAGAAGAATTCAAAATTGGTGAAATAATTGAATTCAAGCTTTTGTGATCCTAGTAAGTTATCAGATATCTCTGGGTTGTTATCACATTAGACAGAAAATTGTCTACGCGTTTCAAACCAATCAATGCTACTCATTTAGTCCTACGCGTTTCAAACCAACCAATGCTACTCATTTAGTCCTAAAGATGAACCACACTGGTCGGTTACAATTTATCTGATAAATTAGTAAAATGTTTTCTTCCTAAAATATTTAAATATATAAACATATTTTTATAAAAACTTAAATTTAAGATGTATGTAATGGAGATTATGCAGTAATTGGCAGATATAAACCAGAAACCAGAGTAATATTACAGATAACTAAGCATTGGTGCAGATAACTCCAGCATGTATATATACACAAAGGTGCTCTCTGGACTTAACAAAATATAAAGGGAGCTCAAATCAATTACAAACACCCAAGATCGTCGCTATTCTCTCATAGAAAAGTACAGCAGAAGCATAAGTTCATCTTACTCCATCTGTTCTGGATTAAAAAATGGGTACTGTCCATCTTACTCCATATGTTCTGGATTAAAAAATGCTAGAAAGATTTCATGGGCGACTCGGCATAAATTCAACTCCATGCAATTGTAACTCACGAACAAAAGCAAAACAGAACAGAGAAAAAAAAAACAGAGTATGGTGTTCTACCCGGAAGTACATAGATGGGAGGAATATTTCCCCTTGTCACGGCTGCCATTGCTCCGCTTCCTTCCTGTCCTTTCCTTGCAGGTTGCAGACAGGTTAAAATCTCTGATAAAAATGCATATTTATATCTGAGGGAATGGGCTTGATTTTTCGATTCCCAGTATGAATTTTGAGGTGGAGGACTGCAATCTCTCCCATGTGAACGAGATAAAATTGAAGTGGGGCGACTAGAATTTCTCGTGTGTGAACGAGAGAACGTTGCATGGACTTTGTTTGGTAAGTTTGAAATTTGATGACCGTATTCTAGAGATGGTTGAATTGTTTGTTTCTAACTTATACTTCCTAGTCTAGGATCTCTGAATTGGTTGTTTCTGGTTTCTTTTTTTGACTTCCAAGATCCCTTCTTTTGTCTGTTTGTGATTAATAAAGTGCCCATCTCCTCCCTCCATGATTTAGCCCAAGTGCCCATCTCTTTCTTACATGGTTTAGCCCCTCACCCATTTATGATAGATACTTGTCATGAATGTCATGATGAATATCCTTTTTTATCCAAGATCTCTGAATTGGTTGTTTCTAGTCTTTTTGAAATCCAAGATCCCTTCTCTTGTTTGCTTTTGATTAATAAAGTGCCCATCTACTTCTTACATGATTCACCCCTTTGCCAGTTTATGATAGATACTTGTCCATTAATCTATGATAGCTACTTGTCATTAATGTGGGTAAGGAATTCAATCTTTGTGAAATACTTTGGTGTGTCACAAACGTAAGTATATGGTGAGGAATTCATTATTTTGGAATTACTTTATTGGTATAGTGTGTGCCTTAATATAGTATAAATATCACTTTTTTTTATGATGTGAAAATAGAAGTCACTTGACTTCAAATTCTAATGTATATGGAAAAATTTGCTTCAAGGAAAATCATTCTAAGTCAACCAAATCATGATGTTTGGTTATTTATGATTGATTTAAAAAGCATACTTTAAGCACTTGTCATGGATTTACTATTTCATAGACTAAAAATAGTGAAGTATGTGGAAATCTTTTGTGAGAGTACTTGTCATGGATAAAAAAATGGATAAAGTAATACGTGGAAAGATATTTTCGAAAGAAACTCGTTCTAGAATCACAATAGATTTTTTAAGTACTTATTATAGAGTAAATTATATTTTATGATTAATATTGAAAATGAAATGAAGTATTAGATTAATGAAATGAAGTGTTATTAGTGTTGTTTGTATTTTTTAATTAAATAATGTTAAAATAGTTAATAAATTTATATTTTTTTCATATTTTTGAGAAAAAAATTAATATAATTTTACATTTTATTTTAGCAAAAGTTTTACAATAATAATATTGTATTTGAAATATTTTTTATTTTTACCATTAAGAGTATATATTATATATATAAATATGTGCTCGCATGCGTGAAAAATGCGAGATTTTTACATCAAAATTTTGGATCTTACCTTGGCTACAGATGTTACATTGAGGCCAACTCTTATTTGACTCTTTTTGTGAGCCATTCCAGAGTCAAAATTTATCACTATCTGCCTCCTACTAAAAACATTACAGAACTGAAGTAGCAGGTATATACATGTATGTTTCAACATATAACAAAAAATAGTATAAGCAGCAGAGCTGCATATTCCTCCATCAGGGCCAGATTGTTGAGGTCCATGGACTTTGGCTCCTCGCCCTCCTTCTTGCAATTGTCAGCCAACTTGAGCATTAGCCCATCAATCTCCCACCTGAGAGCTTCAACCTCATCCTCCAGCCTTCGAATTCCCTCTCCTTTCTCTAATTGACGCTCTTCCATCTCTATAGCATCCTTGTGGTGTTGATGCACACAAATTTGCAGAATAACTATACCATTCATGAATTCGCCATGTTCTAGAGCACATAATTCACAATTGATCTTAATGTTACCACTTCCCTGAGCCCAATTTGCACTAGCACTCCCTGACCTGGGTCTTCAAAGACCCCAGGAACTCGAGCCAGTGCTCTCAACGACAAAGCTTCCTTCCCCACTCATATTGACAGACACGAGGTCTTCCTTGGGTAGCCTAACATACACAAGATGCCAAACAAACTCGGGACGCCCAACAGGCCCAAAAGACCAGCAACAAACTAAATGCACACACAATCCCATACTCAGAGCCTTTGAGGCAACCACCACCCCAGAAAAAAGGCAATTTATTGAACCTTCAAGGCCAATTCCCTTAATTATCGTCCTAGCTTACTCAACCCAGAGCCCACCGAGCAAAACAGTGAGCCACCAGATCACCCCGAGCAGAACAAAAGACCTACCAATGCTCCATACATGCAAAGAATCACCACTGTGCTTAAACACCGACCACGCCCATAGGAACAGAGCCGAGAACTCTTTAGCCACCCCAGTGAGAGGCTTCATGCTTCTTAACATACCGTTATTCCTTTTATAACCTCCAATAGTACACCCGTGTAAGTATAATGACATCATAGTACCATACATGCTTGCATCCCAATGCTCATCCATAATTCCCCTGCCCTTCTCCGCTTCTCGTAAAGCCCTCACCAACTTCTTCCCACACTCAACCTGTAACTTCTGAAGCCTGGGGAGTAAATGCATACCCCACGAACTCACCATTCCCATGATCCTAGTACAAATTTGCCGGTGCCTGCAAGTGAGGTCGAAGCAGGATATCTGTATACACACGCCAAAGAAGCTGCAGGTACCAAGTGGAGGGCGATCATGGTGCATGACGCCATGTTGCGACATGATTGCAGTATACGGTGTGCCATGGGTGATTAGAGCGAGCATAGGGAAGTAAATTTTGATTAGATTGAGGATGATAAATAAATCAGGAGATCTGCTAAGATGTGGCCACATAGAAGAGGGCTAGAGGATGTGACAAACAGACATATCGGGAGGGATAAGGGGAAGGAAGAGGGAGGGGCAGGGGGGGGGGGGGGTAAGGGTCCAGGGAGGAGGGGAGATAAGGGAGCTAGGGGTGAGGGAGGGGGAAGAGGGGGGACCAACAATGTGGCCAAGGGTGAGATGAAGGGGGGACAGACCAGGCCACCAAGGGTGGAGGGAAGAAGAGAGGAGAGGGAAAGAAAGAGGTGGGGGGCGGGGGGGTGCGGTTCCAAAGAGTGAGGGGGGTATGGGATTAATAGGCATCCTTCCACCCCCAAAATTTCTAAGCAGCAAGTCTTATTCTCATCGGCTTGGTCAAAGAGAAACCCCACATTAGGTTTCTTAGAAATGGTTATGGTATACATAGGTTACCTTCAATGCCATTCACCACAACTGCTTCTTCTTTGATCCTGCAAGCCAGGTTGGCTTGTTTGTCAGCATCCTTGTTGTTTCCTTTGAGAATATGGTAGAAAGTTACTTTGTCAAAGAGAGGGGTCATTCCTTGGGCCCTATTGATGACTTGATTATGAATAGTGTTGTGAGCCGGGGTGTTATTTCTCATATGATTTATTATTATCATGGAATCCCCAAGGATTTGGAGCTCCTTAATGCCTTTATTGATGGCCAGATTCATCCCAAGGAGTAACCCATAGGCCTAAGCCTGATTGTTTGTTCACCTGCTTAAGCTCCGAGCATAACTTTCTTAGATGTTTCCTTCGAGATTTATGAGAATCCCTCCCCCTCCTACCACCCCAATTGTATTTGAAATTTATCATATCTATGTGAAATTCTAAGTTGAAAATTATTCTAATATTAAATATAAATTTTTCTTTGTTATAAGTTATAGTAAACATATACATTAAACATTTAGAGACATATTTATCTTCACTAGAGGTAAGGAAGGTTGCTCTAGGAGTGAAAATGATATTTTTTGTAGTATATTTTTAAAAAGAATCTTATAAGATTGTGTCTTATAATTTATATATGATTAATTTTGATTCATCAAAAAAAATATTTGTTGTAGTAAACATCTACACTAATCACTTACAAACATATTTATCTTTAAACTAGATATAAAGAAGGTTATTTTTATGGAAGTGAAGGTAATAATTTTCATTGTATAATTGTAATAGATTTTAAAAGAGAATGTTGTAAGATTGTGTCTCACAATTGATTTATGGTTAATTTTACTTATTAAAAAGGTAATTTAACTATATTGAGTACTATAATGATAATAGATTTGAATAATTTGAAGCTTATTATATTCGATTTGAATAATTTGAATATAGTTTATAATATTGTATATAATAATTTTGATAAATTTAAATAATTTGAATTTATTTTATCATAATTATTTTAAAATTTTAACTTTATTGTATGCAGATTTTTTTTTAAAGAAATTCTTTTTATATAATCATTAATTAATATTTTTTTAAAATGAATGGATAATTATTCATCCAAAATAGATATTTCAAAGTTTTGATATTGTTCTAATAAAATACAAAATTCAAATTATAAGCTTATTAAGTATTTAAGTAAAGTTGGAATTTAATTTATAAAATTATTAAGTATTTAAGTAAAGTTGGAATTTAAGTTATAATATTATTAAGTATTTAAGTAAAGTTGGAGTTAACTATTATCTTGAATATCAAATTATGGTAAAACAAATTATGAGCACCAATCATGACATTTTACATTAATATTTTGTAATATTGGATTCAGGTTTGAAAAAAAGATTAATGGATCATTGATGGAATGACATTTTCAACATATGTCAATTTGTGTTATCTCCGGTAATTGGTTAGAATGGTTGTTATCTCCTCCACCTAGGTTAAATTCATTGTGAGTGACATGAGGATGAGAAATGTTGTTGTAATGGTTACGTGCCTATGAATATTTTTGTATTGACCCTCACTCTCGCCCTCAAGCTAAGAGAGAGGGGATAATTTCCCTTGAAAATGACATGTTCAACATACGCCAAGTGAAGAAAAGAAACAATGTCATGTAAACTAACAATATCAAATAAAGAAAAGAGAATGTCATGTAAGACTGAAAATTGTATAGAATATGCATTTTTTTTGGGGGTCAGTAAGAAGATTTTTCTATTATTAAAATTTTAAAAAGTTATAGAGTATAGTTAGATATACTAGTTTATATTCCAGCTAGGAAATTGTATAAACATGACAAACAAGTCTACTTGAGTGGGTTTATGATTAAATTGAGCAACTAAAATCTTAAAAACATTCCCATTGTGAAACTAAGATATCCAAAAATTGAGAATGTATTTGACAAACTTATATAAATAATCAAAATGTCTAGTCTTGTTAGAGTTAAAACCAAGACCACTTGTACCTCGTAGCCTATTGGGCACATAAAAAACTACAATAACAAAAGGAAGAAATTCAATGCAGACCAATTATGAAAGCTTAGGAACAAACCTGTGGAGGAAAAAAATTACCAGGCATGTTAGCGTGGATGTCGATAGGGTTTTCCTGAGTGTCAGCACTGAACTCAAGAACCAAAACCTTACCATGCCTTTTGGCAAGCCATTTGCAAAGGGAAAGAAGAATAATACCATGCATTTCAACCCTGTCCAGGTGTGCTTTCATCTCCATTCACCGCACCTTCTATCCAATGAAAGCATGCACCACCAACAATTTGGTGTGCCAGTAAAGCTCTAATGTTACCACGATTGGAAAGAAACATACTAGTTGTAGCCTCAATCTCATCATCAAAGATTAAATTTCACTTAGCTTTGACCTCATCCTCTAATGGATTCAACTTCTTCTAGGTTGCAAGGGAGACCACATGATGGAAGGTCTCAGCAACATCCCTAGTTGTAGATTTATCAAGATTTTTTATGAATTGGAGGATGACCCTAATGAGTAGGATAGGGGGGCATGAAAGCTAGTAAAATCCAATATCACATAACAAAGAATGCATAAAGGAGAGGATGTCAGAGCAAAGCAATGGTAAAATAGGGATGTCAATAAGGAGCAAGGTTTGGAGAAAATATATAGCCCTAACCTAATGCCATAGGGGCCAAAAATGCTACATGCTTCTACCTTATCTCTACATTAGTGCTAGAGGTACAAATTTGATGATCTGAATGGTCTGGGCATTGCTACACCAAAAGAACTAGTACATGGGGTGTTATTTCCATAAAAAAGTGAACTAAATATGTAAAGATCTTAGCAAAGGGAAACACATGCCCTTGCGCTTCTAGTAGTAGCCATTATCCCCTACCTCATGTCCCATCATACTTATAAACGCTTGATCCAAAAACATGGATTGTGTATTTTTTTTTAAATCCATTTAAGTGGGTATGTAGTTAGAGCCATATAACATTAAATTATCTTATCAATATATATATAAATAAAAAAAGATAATTGAGTATTTTAAATAATGTCATTGTATTTAATTTATTGTATTGTTGAAGATGGATCATACATTAAATAAAGAGACCATATTTAAATCATCCACTCACATTAATGTCATGGAAGTTAGGAATTTTGTGAGAGCTTCCCAATATTTAAGAAATTTCATAGATTTATACTTGGATATCGTAGCACCACTTTATGCTATTATAACCAACCATAAGAGTTTCTAGTGAGATAAGAATTAGTTGACATCCTTTAATTTATCGAGGCATAAGATTAGTTGAGCCCTAACCCTAGGAGTATCTAACTTGTAGAAGTATTTTTACATAGAAACTACTAGATATGGGAGTAGTATTAATACAATGAGGGGTGGTAACCTTCCATTATTCTATGCTATTTGTTAGAGCAGTACTAAACTACCCTCCATATAACAATGAGTTATATGGATTGGTTCAAGAAGTCAAAAAATGGAAGGACTATTCATTGGGTAAGAAGAACATCATATTTATTGATTCCCAACATCTACCGTACTTGTAGGGTCATAATAATCTATAATAAAGAATACAATAGATTGATGGAATTTTTACAACAATTCCATGTAATTTTTTTTTTTTTTGGTCTAACCCACGGGGAATTGAACATTGAATCTCTTGTTTTACACATGACTTCGGAACAATGCAATTAATAATTGAGCTACACCCCATGGACATGTAATTATTTATAAGAGAAAGTTGAATTATTTTCCACATAGGCCATCAACACTAAAAGTTATGGCTTAGGGTTTGGGATCCATTATGCACATGGATCTATTCACCCATGAGGCATACCAAGATAAGTATGTATAATATGAGGACTTTAAGGGGATGTTTTAATATGGATAATAGGGACAACCATGTGTCAATTATCATATCCAACACTGATTACTTTATAAGATGGGGAAAATTTATGTACCAAAGGAAGAAAGTGTACCATTAATAAGAGGGACTCACACCTCCAAGGTTGTTGGTTATTTTGGTGTTAGGAAGGTTATGGCTAACATGTAGATGTATGTTGATTGACCTAAGATGCAAGAAGAATTAGGTATATTTATCATAGGTTGTATATTATCTTGTATCGTTGAGCCTAGTAATAGGAAGCAATGAATATAAAATCCACTTATAGTTCCATGGCTTTTATTAAGAATTTTTCAATGGCAAGAATAGGCATGACTACTAAAATGTGGTAGTAGACAAGTTCAAAAACATGTGTGTTTTAGTTACTTATAAGAACACCATGAAAGCACAAGATGTTGCAAGCTTGTTCTTTGAAGTTTCTAGGCGCACTTTGGGATTCAAAGGAGCTTCATTTTTCTATAAAAATTATATATTCCTTAGTGTATTCTTTACTACATTATGGGAGAAGTTGGATATTATACCAAAAAGATCCACTATATTTCACTCACAAGCTAATAGGAAAACATAGGTAGTGAGTAAGACTTCAGATCAAATTTTGAGAGGTTAAAATCAAAAGCATCCAAGGACTTAGGATAAAAATTTGGAATACATATAACATTTTTGTGATAGAGTTTTCCATAGTTTCTCTAATAAGCCCCTTTTTAATTTTTTGTTGGATATTTTCCACCATTACCATTGGATATTGTATATGGGAAACCTAAAGCAAGCATGACATCCTCCAGTGATGGGTTGAAGGAAAAAAATATTATAAAAAAATAAATCAAATACACTTGCAAGATCAATATAAATGGAAGATATCTCTAGACAAATACAAGACCACATGATAAACATAGGATTAAATAAATTTTCAAAGTAGGAGATAAGATTTGGTTACACATTAATAAGGAAAGGCTATAATTACTAGAGAAGAAAATCAAAGCCATGAGATACGTGCATTTTGAAACATTCGAGAACATAGTAAAAAAATGGATATAAACTCATCCTTCCACAACATATGTGCAATTTCTCATTAGTAAGTGTAGAGAACCTAAAACTCTACAAGTCATTCATGCACAATGCAGATGAAGAGGGTCAAATCTTACCTTCCATTAAAGATTTGACAGTAAATACATTAGCATAATTACTATAGGACATAATTATGGAAAATAAGAGCAAGTTGACCCAATCAAGTTAACAAGAACTTTAGTAGGAGGGATTGAATGGTTAGATACTAACCAAGCCCAAATGGATCTCTAAGGATAAAAATGAGGACTTGATTCTACATCTCCTTCAAAGATATATCTTTTGGAGACCAGAAGCATCCCAAATTGGGGAGGGATGATCCAAAATTGATTTACACTAGTATCATATAAACTAAATGTTTCTCTAGATGGAAGAGACTAAAATTTGGGACATATCAAATATGGTTTTATTTTTGGTAAATTTGGGTCATCAACTTAGCACATTTTAGGGGCCCTAAACAATTTTTTTTAGGCCTAGTGTTGAATGAGGGCCACCATAGACTTTCCTCATCTAATATAGGGTGTTTTATTCTCATTGAAATATTTGCAATGAGTTATCATGCACCTAAAATGGAGTTCATTTAAAAAAAAAAATGGTCTTGGCAAGATAATGGTCAATTTTTTCCATGCATGTCCAAGTGATGACCATTTCAACTCACCATAATTTGAATATGGGAAGTTAGTAACATGTGGGAATCCTATAAAGACTTACAAAAGCATCACGGTGGTTCCAAGAGGGTTTGAAAGCTATAAACCTAACCCTAATTCTAGCCATCAAAATCATAATAAAAGGGGGGGAGATTCACTTTTTCACTAGCCACTAATTATTCCATAGTATGAACAAGAGCATTAGGGATATGCTAATAGCACAAAGAGATAAAATCAAATTGTATAGAACTATAAATACCATAGTGTTTCATAGCTTCATAGTCAGCTTGGAAGTTTTTTAATATGTATAATAATCTCTACAATATAAGAAGATGAAGGGTACAATGCTTCATTGATTGGCTGTTTTACTATATGGGTTTTCAAAGTAAATATTTATTTTCCATTTTATTTGTCTTCTCTCTCGTATGTTGATTAGGACTACCCTAGATAGTTGAGAGGAGTGTTATCCTCCTTGCCTAAGTTCAATTACAACAAGTGGCATTGAGCTCTTAATCAGTATATTATTAACAGGGCTTTTGGTTTCAATAGAATATAATTTACCTTGAGTACCATCCTTGGATTGAGGGGAATTTCTTGGTGGGTTTTCTCGAGAAATGCATTATGCAAAGTGAAAAGAAGTGTTTTTTTTTTCTCTTGTAGCCTTTTTCATATATCATAGTAGTTAAGAAAATTGAAATGGTGACTTTTTAATTTTTCTATAGTGTTAAAAATAGAAAATGGTGGCCGCATACTCAAACATAGGCTATATATATATATATATAATAAAGTCGACAATTAAAATATCCAAGATCGTGTACATTGTATAGATCATATATGTTTTACATGTTGCATCTTGTGTTATGTGTACAATAAAATACACTCCTCTATATCACACAATAATTATAAGAATTGTCAATCTAGAGCATATATGCTCCAAAGGGCTATGCGTTAAATAGTACAAGGTCAACAAAGTGACCAACTTTGACTAGAGCTTGAGTATGCATTATATATATTAAAAAACTCTCAAAAAGGTTAACTAAGAAAATGTTGGTCCTAGTATAATTCAATGAATTTGTGATATAGCACATGCTTTCATGGAATATTAAAGAATACTCCTAATTCACCTATTACCTCCCAAAATCTTTTTTTTGAATGCCCTCTCAATATATCTTTTCAATAAAACAATTCCTTATTTTTAAGGAATAACATTTTTTTATGCCTCTCATTTTTTGATACCCTCACGCTCCCCAATACCTACATTATGTTGACTTTATTTTTTACAATTTTTAGAACCCACTTTATGAATGAAACCCTATGAAAATATCTAAATGTATGAATACAAAAATAAAAAATCATATAATATACCAAGATAAATAAAATATCTGCCCAAATTAAATAAACTAAAATTCAAATTAAGCAATAAATCCTCTAAAATACAAAATATATGCAATTAAACCTATCTCAAAACATGTATATCTCTTAATTTTATCCAAAGCTCAAAATTACCAATTCACCAAAAAAAAAGAAAAAATAATAATAATAAAAAAATACAAGCTTATCCAAAATATTATATTTTTAGAAAAACAAATCTTCAAAATACAAAATCATATTTCTTCATGAATTTGAGAAACTTCTCTACACATTGTTCCTATTCCAATAATAACATGGTCCCTTCATAAAACCTATAAATACATAAAAAGATTTAAAAAAAATTGATATGATCCCTTCCCAAAACCTATAAATATATAAACATATTTAAAAAAAACTGAATCTTAAAATGTTTTTTTTAATTGTAATAAATTATATTACTTCAAAAAAGTACATTCATAATCAACTTGATTTGGGATCCAAAATCAATAACAAGAGATCTTAGGCATCCTCAACCTTAGAATGTTTGTACAAAATATAATGCAGTATTTGACAATTAAACCAGAAACCAAAATATTATTACATAGCAAATAATCTAACCATTAGTATATATATATATGACCAATAAACCAGAAAGCAGAGTATTATTACATAGCAAAGAATCTAACCATTGAGATATATATATATATGACCAATAAACCAGAAACCAGAGTATTATTACATAGCAAAGAATCTAATCATATATATATATATATATATATATAAGAGTAATATCTGGATATATATATATATATAAGAGTAATATCTGGATATATATATATATATATATATGAATATGAATATGAATGACCAATAAACCAGAAACCAGATTATTATTACATAGCAAAAAATCTAACCATTGGTATATATAAAAAGGTGATATCTGGATTTAACAGGGATCTCAAATCAATTACAAACCTACAAGATCGTAGCTATTCTGACATATAAAAATACAGCAGAAGCAAACTATGGGCTTAAGCACTCACAGGCTTTAAAAATTGCTAGAAAGAGTTCATGGGCAACTCAGCATAAAATCATATCAATGCAATTGTAACTAACGAACAAAAGAAAAACAGAAGAGAAAAAAAAACAGAGTATGGTGTTCTACCCGGAAGTACAGAGATGGAAGTAATATTTCCCCTTGTCACGGCTGCCATTGCTCTGCTTCCTTCCTTTCCTTCTTTGTCTGTAAGTTTGCAGGTTGCAGACTGGTTAAAATCTCTGATAAAATTTCATATATATATATATATATATATATATATATATATATATGTGGGAACGAGCTTGATTTTTCGAATCCCAATCTGAATTTGGAGAGGAGGACTACAATCTCTCCCGTGTGAATGAGATAAAATTGGAGTGGGACAACTATAATTTCTCGTGTGGACGATAGATATATATAAAAGAGGGAACGAGCTTGATTTTTCGAATCCCAATCTGAATTTGGAGAGGAGGACTACAATCTCTCCCGTGTGAACGAGATAAAATTGGAGTGGGGCAACTAGAATTTCTCGTGTGTGGACGAGATATTGCATGGACTTTGTTTGGTAAGTTTGAAATTTGGTGACCGTATTCTAGAGAGGGTTGAATTGGTTGCTTCTAATTTATACTTTTTAGTCTAAGTTCTCTGAATTGGTTGTTTCTAGTCTTTTTTTAATCGAAGATCCCTTCTTTTGTCTCCTTGTGATTAATGAAGTGTCCATCTCCTTCTTACATCATTTAAACCTTCAACAATTTATAATAGATACTTGTCATGAATGTGGATACCTAATAAGAAACTTAATATTTTGAAACACTTTACTGTATCACAAATATAAGTATTTATGGTAAAGAATTCACTATTTTGGAATTGCTTTACTGATATGGTATTTGCCTTTAGTATGGTATAAAAATTACCCTTTATGTGATGTGAAAAATCGAAGTTATTTGACTTCAAATTTAATGTATATGGAAAAAGATTCCCAAGTATGGTATAAATATTACCCTTTCTGTGATGTGAAAATGGAAGTTATTTGACTTCAAATTCTACTGTACATGGAAAAAATTTCCGAAGGAAATCCATTCTAGATCAACCAAATCATGATAATAGATGTTTAAGTACTTGTTATGGATTTAGAAGAGCATCCTTTTAAGTACATCTCATGGATTTAAAAGAAAATCATTTTAAGTACGTGTCATGTATCAAAAGATGGTACGTGGAAAACTTTGTTGAGAGTACTTGTCATGGATTAAGAACGTGGAAAGATATTTTTCTAGAATGACGCTTTGTTGAAATGAAAGTAGATTCTCTAAGTACCAATAATAAAGTAAACTTTTATGGATGGTATTGAAAATAAAGACTAAAATGGTTAGGTATATGGAAAATTTTTGAGCTAGAAATTTATTTAGTTCAACCAGAAATCATAATGAGTTCTTACAAGAAAACAAAATAGATAGTTTCGAAATTATACTCGATTCTAACAAGAAATCATAATAGATATTTGAATTTTGAGTATTTATTATAAATAAATATGATTTAAATATATACTAGAATTTTAAAATTTATTTTATTAATAATATTGAATATTGAGATTAAAATTGGTTGATTAATTAATGAAATTGAATATATATATATATATATAATTTCTATGTTAAAATTAAATGGTATTTTAAAAGTAATAATTAATAATGGTGATTTCAAATGTATGAGTATTTTCAATAAGATTTTATAAGAGAAAAAAAAGTTTATTTTGTGGAGAGGCACACTCTAATCCAGTATGGTAGAGATGTTGTAATGTAATGTAATGCAATAGTCTTGATGGATAGCTCAGTTTGTTGAAGTCCCCCAAAGTGAGTGACCCTCTATCATAAGACATTGGTTCAATTCTCCTTGGGTCCATCAAGGTTAGGCTCGTTGTGTTAGAGTCGAAAAGAAAATGTAAATTCCTCTAAATATTTTAACTCGATCACAATACAATAAAAATAAAATATTAATTTTATTAAATTTTATAAATTATTACTGATGGTTTTTGAACTCTTGGTTTATGAGAACTCATGGTATTGAACCATACTATTAATGTGGAATATAACCTATTAAAAAGGGGGAATTGAACCAACTTAGATCCATCTTAACTCTGGATCTACCAAAGGTCGAGACAGGTCAAATCCCTTGAGATGGAAGCCTCTTTTAGAGTGAATAGAGATTTGATCCCTCTTGGCGCTTGGTAGATCTAGAGTTAAGATGGATCTATGTTGGTCATACTATTAGAACAGTCATAGAAATCAACACATTTACTTCATGATACATCTCACATTACCAAGATTAAAAAAAAATTATAACTTTATTTTAAATTATTATTATTGTCCACGAGGTCATGGATAGATGGTGACTAGGTGCGTTGTTAAGGCACTCATGCATGTTAAGTCACTGGTTCAATTCCCCACCCTATTATGGTGTTATTCTTGGACATGACCATGATGTGGCCTCACCAATGCCGAACTTATATATATATATATATATATATATATATATATATATATTTGTGTGTGTGTGTGTGTGAGAGAGAGTTACACATATATGCATTTAAAAAAACATGTAAAAATAAAAACATGGTAAAGCACAAATAAGAATTTAGTTATATTGAAAATAAAAAATGAGATAACTACCTTTGAGATAAATCTCAACCCTATATCCCTAACTACTACTAACAATATTTAGTGGAGGTAAAATCCCTACTATCCACCTAAAATTTTGTAAATATAAGATTTATTTTTGTCAAGATTAGGAGTAACTCCCAACTTGATGTATTTGCATTAATGCAACCAAAATTACATAACATGGAGGTGTGACCTTTGGGAATAATCTTCCAAGGTCGCTTCCTATTATAGTTGTTCATTTTCCTATATTTGCATATTTTCAATTATTCACCCAATCCATGAGGATTAGGTGTCTAACACCCCCCACCCGCACCGCCCGCCACCCTAATATGAAGAGGTGTTTATTCATCCAAGCATCATTCTTAATCTTTCAAACTTTTCTCTTCCAAGTGATTTGGTGATGATGTCTGCAATTTTCTCCTTTGTCAAACAATGTCGTAGATGAATAGTCTTGGTCTGTACATGATATCGAATCAAATGATTCTTTGTGTTGATATGCTTGGTTCGATCATGGAATTTTGGATTCTTGGTGAACTTAATTACAGAAGTATTGTCAATCATAAGGGGAGTAGAGTTGACTTATTTATACTACAAGTCTTCAAGAACTTTCCTAAGCCACACAATCTCCTTTGTTGCTTCTACTACTGCCACATATGAATCTTCCTCTGTTGTGGTATCTGATGGAACTAACTATTTTTGTAACCTCCATGAGACAACTCCTAATCCAAGATTGATAATATAGTTTGTTGTAAGCGTTCTATTTTCCTCATCTCCATCAAATCCTGAATCAGAATAGCCAATTAGGTTGAATTTATCCACCTGTGAATTGTTGAGTCCAAAGTCTTGAGTAATTTTCAAGTACTTTAGAGCTCTTTTCGCAGCAAATAAATTCCCTTCATCAGGATTTTTGCATAAACCTAGAAAGGATTTCAACAACAAATGAAATGTCCAATCTAGTAATGGTGAGGTAGATAAGACTTCCTACAAGTTGTCTATACTTAGTCGCATCCCCAAATTTATTCCCTTCTTTATATGTGAGCTTCATATTTTGTTTGATTGGAGTGGACAAAGGATTGCATTCAACCACACCAAACTTGTTCAACAATTCTCTAATGTACTTCTTTTGAAAAAGGAATATATACCTTGGATATTGGGTCACTTCAATGCCCAAGTAGTAGTGAAGGTGTTCCAAATATGTCATCTAAAATCCTTTCTTAAGCTCTTTCTTATGGATGCAATATAGTTTTCATTGTTCCTTGTTATCAATAGATAATCTGCATATACCACAAGATAGACAATAGTTTTTCCAACATTCTTGAAAAATACATTTGCATCATCAAGGTTAAAGTGTTTGAAGTTTAGTTTTAGAAAATGCTCAGTTGAATTTTCATACGAGGCTCGCAGTGCTTGATTCAGGCCATATAAGGATTTGATGAGTTTGCATATATTTTTTGTTCTTTTTTCATCACAATAAAGATTTTTGGCTAAGACATGAAGACATTTTCTTTCAAGTCTCCATTCAAAAAAGTAGTCTTCACATTAATTTGATGAAATTTCCACCCATTCTGAGTTTCCATGGCAAAGAGAGTTTAGATGGTGGACCATTTTGTTGTGGGGGAAAATATCTCTTCATAATCGACACCTTATTTCTATGCAAACCCTTTTTTCACAAGCCTTGATTTGTATTTGTCAAGTGATACATTTGATTTATATTTGTTCTTGTAGACCCACTTGCAGCCAATTGGTTTGGTTTCAATTGGAGGGTCCAAAACTTCCTTGTTCCATTATTTATGAGAGAATCAAACTCCTTCTGCATTGCTTCTTTCATTCATCGTGATAATTAGCTTCTTTAAAAGATGTTGATTCAAAATTAAAGACAAATTCAATTCACAATCATATGAAACATCCATATCCTCGATTGAATCAGAATTACTTACATCACCTCCATCTTATCTAGTGGAACTTTGGATCCTATCTTTCTAACCTGATCAGGATGAACACTTTCAAGTGTTTTGAAGAGCCATTTTTGGCGACATTTTTAAGATGTAATATGTTTCTCTGTTGATTTATATGGGGTTTCATTAAGATTTAGCCTTCCAATCCTCTCAATCACATCACTCAAAGAGTCTTCCCGAATTAAAGGAGTTGTCAGAACTTCGTGTGATTTAGAAGGAGATTCCATATATTGATCCAAAATAGGGATTCCCCCTTCAAGATGTGGAATCTCTCATCAAATTCATGATAATATTTTGCATCAATGAATCTGTCCAAATGATCAAGTTTTCACTCAACAATGTTGTCAGTCTTGGAAAATTCAAGAAAAATCACATCTCTAGACAATATAAATTTCTTATTTACCTCATCACAAATATGATATGCTTTGGTAGTATCTAAATACCCCAGGAAGATGCACTTTTGACTCTTTGCATCAAGCTTTCTTCTTTGTTCCTTATGAATCAAGGCATGGCAGGTGGAACCATAGATCTTGAGATGCCTTATCGAAAGAATGTGTTCATGCCACATTTCATAAGGAGTATTACTTCTAATAGTATGAGATAGACATATATGTTTGACATATACTACACATAGAATTGTATCAACCCAAAACATCATCTTTAACTCTTTGAAAAACATCATTGAGTGAACCACATTTAAGATAGTCATGTTCATTCTTTCAAGTACACCATTTTGTTGAGAATTGTATGGAACAATAGTTTGATGTTTAATCCCAGGTTGGCTAATATAGTTTTCAAATTCATTAGAAGTGTATTATTTTCCATTATCAATACAAAGAGAGCCAATATGTGATTGTGCATCATTTTCAATCCATGCATGAAATCTCTTGAATGTTTCAAAAGTTTTCAATTTACTTTTCAACAAGTATACCCAACACATTATTATGTAATCATCAACAAAAGCCATCATATATATGTTTCCATTTGCAAAAGGAACA